>CAUZXS010006324.1:0-45000 GCA_963585895.1 Sepioteuthis lessoniana
ACACAACGGGGTCTCCCCCTAAAAAAGAATGAAACCAAAAACTGTGTATGAAAAGAAACAAACGGAAAAAGGAATATTCAAAGAAAGAAAGAAAGAAAGAAAGAAAGAAAGAAACATTACGTAAAGAAAAATATCAACAACAAGCCGATAATTTGATAACAAAGAAAAATTACTGGAAAATACTTCTCTGATGTCAGTGGCTGCAACAATGATACAAATATCTCTGTGCAAATTCATATGCATGCAGCTGTGTGTCTTTCAATCAGACGATGTCATTATACACGTACAGAAGTGCAAATAACCTAACATATACGTCAATAAACTATTAGGTATGGCTTCAGTGAGGTGTTTCCTTACCTCCCACGTAAAGCGGAGTTCTCCATTTCATCATGAAGAAGAAACAGGAGGAGGCTGGAGGAGGAGGAGGAAAAAGACTTGTGTAGGCGGTTTTGGTCAGGTTAACACTGCGCAAATGTCTACAGCAGGTAATTCCCAATAAACTATCTTTTTGTTTTTCTAATGCAATGATTAAAGTTTATTTGCTATTTTGGTTTCCTCTGACTTTTCGCTATCTCTCTCTCTCTCTCTTTCTCTCTCTCTCTCTCTCTCTCTCTCTATATATATATATATATATAGTACATGTCTTAACTTATGTACGTATCTATCTCTCTATATATATGTCTATTTATGCGCATATCTATCTATCTATCTATCTATCTATCTATCTCAACTTACGTGCGTATCTGTCTATATATATATATATATATATATATATATATATATATATATATATATATATTATATGCGCATATCAATCTATCTATCAATCTATTTTTTGTGTATATCGCTATATCTTTTTATCTATCTATCTATCTTTCTATATCCATGAGCATCTCTCTCTCTCTTTCTCTCTCTCTCTTTCTCTTTCTCTCTCTACATATATATTTATATATATTTATATATACATTTGTTATTTATATATATATTATATCATTATCTATTTATCTAATCAGATGCATGTATATATATATATATATATATATATATATGTGTGTGTGTGTGTGTGTGTGTGTGTGTGTGTGAGGGGTCTGAGTGTATCTCTATCTTTCTATCGTTCGGTCTGTCAGTCTGACTGTCGATGCTTGCTTGATTGATTGATTGGTTTAAAGGGAATGTCCAACTGTCTATGGTTATTTTTTTGCCTTGATGTTAGCGAATTGTGTTCACTGTACGTTCATATTACCATTTTTGTCTCATTTCTTAAGTTTTTTTGCTTTTTTTTTTGCTTTTGCACACGGTTCCATCAAAAACGAATAATTTCTAAACAGGTCTGTTTCATTCAATTAGGAAACCCTAACAAGTACAACAAGTCTGAGTCGGAAGTGAACATGGAAGTAATGGCAATGAAGGGCTATTTCCCACTCCAGAAATGGAGCCTGATTGTCATATGTAGTTTAGTGTTACTACCAGGATATCCCGTTTTTAGGTGAAATGTCTGATTCCTTTGTAAAAGTGACAGTATATTCAAACCACAACTTACAGAGCTATATCTATGCTTAAAAGATTGGCGCAACATAATCTTTTTACTTCAGATTCTGCCAGTTTAATCTGCTACTCTTGTAAGCAAAGCTTTGTAAATCTATGAATTAGAAGAAAAAAAAGAAGTAGATATAGATATTGATATGTGGTTTGCATTTCACATAGCACTAATACCCTTGGGAAAGGTATGAATCCAATTATTCTCCCTCTAGATATGAGTAAATAATAGGGCAGACTAGGTTCTTCAACCTTGGTGAGGCAACTAGTCTACAAGAAGGAAAACTCTGAATTCAAACCTGTTAAACTGCAATTAAAAATTGACCTTGTGTCATATCCTGCCCGAGCGGAGGGGTTGGGTAAATATGGATATGTTTTTTGGAAAGTTGCTTTCTGGCTGAGAAAGTTGCGTATTGGTCAACGGTACCTCAGGTAAACGGTCAAGTCCAAGAATTCAAATGCTGATTTTCAAAGCATGCCGATCCCCCCAGTGTGAGGAAAGATAATACGCATTCCTCATACCAAGATTCGCCAATATTCCCTTCTTGATTAAGCTATATAAGGGGTCGTTCAAAAAGTTCTTAGCCTCACACAGAAAGAAGAGCCACCGCTAAACATTTTTTGTTGTTGAAACATACTACCACTTCTTATAAAACTGGAAAAATCTGAATTAGGTTTTCTAGTTTTATAAGCAGTGGTAGTGTGTTGCCAGAACAAAAATATTAAGCTATGCTTTTCTTTCTGGTTGAGGCTTAGAACTTTTTGAATGATCTTTGTAAAAATTCTTCTGTCTATATGTAAGTATCTCATATCCATCTATTGACTAACTCTCAACTCCTTTCTCTCTCTCTCTCTCTCTCTCTCTCTCTCTCTCTCTCTCTCTCTCTCTCTCAATATATATATATATATGTATGTGTGTGTGTTAATTTGAAACAAGTACCGTTCGTTTAAAATTCAAAAGTGTTCGTTTTAGAATAGGCAGTAGCAATAGTAGCAAATAAAACTTTGCCCAGTACAAAAACATCGTAGATTCAATATAACAATATTTTCTGTAAAAAAGAAAATGAATGGAATTGTTATATAGTCATCTACAGCATCACAACGACACAATAATTAAACAGACGCAAGGACAAAGACGCAAGAAGACTTCTTTTCAAATATATTTTACCTCTCACTTTATTGCAAGGGTTCGAAAGGGTTGTTCAAGGTTTGCATGTGAGAGGATGCTGGAGACCGAACATAAACTTCACATTTTGACCCCACTGTTATGACCGTCACGTTGTGGCTTTCTTGTTCTCCTGATATTGGGGTCTACTCCATCGGGGCTTTCCGAGGACCCCCTCGGTCAGGTGTGGCCTTCCTTACCACATCTGGTCTCTACTGTCTGGAATTCTGCTGGCAACTGCTTTGGCACCCAACTCAACTCAATTATATAATAATTCAACGCCCACACGATCGCCCACTGGATCTTTGAAATCGAATGTTTAATCGTCATCAAGCGGAAATAACTGTCATGCAGTTCAGAGGTTACTCTCTTCCGGCGCATCACTGTAGTGGCACAATGGGACCTTCACCTTGTCCCATATCATAAGCCTTAATCCGCCCACGCGATCTCTTTCGATTACTGGCCATTGGAATGTGTCACTTCCTTCCGGTGTATCACCTTGGAATAGCATTTTTGGGCCGGGTCGAAGGTCAAAATATAACAGAATAACCCAACAAACAATTTTCGCAGTTTCTCTATAATCAGATAAGTATCGGTGATTAAACACATATGGTGGTCATTTTATTTTTGTATTACTAAAGCGTCTGTAGTCAAGAGAACAAGTTAACAAGTAAATTACCTTATATATATATATATATATATATATAACGGCAAAAAAGCTGCTCTTTTAAACATTAAGCTGAGAGGAACAACCTGCTTTTAAAAGAGGCTGGCTCAAAGCCAAAAATGACAGAACTGGTTAAAAAATCGATGTTACAAAATTGACCCTAAGGTAAATTCCGGCAACTGAGTTCTATGCTAGACACTCGTCAAACCGGAACATGGTATCCTTAACAACATTAAAGTTGGGATCCAAAGATTGTTATTTGGGCAGAGTATAGATACTTTCAAGACTGTTCAATCTTCATTAGAGAGGTAGCCATACTATTAGTATCAAATATGATGATATCAAACATAAGCTAATTCCAGAAAATACTGAGTTTACAAATGTGGAAAAAATGTGATTTTTTTTAAAATTACCCTTACGCAAAATGACGACCTCAATGACAGTGAGTTAAGAGGAGCAATCCTTTGAGGAAATAATTTTCTACAAAGTGCTCAAAAACATCCATGCCGGAGCAATATAATAATGTTAAAATAACTGCAAACTAACAGCTGCTACCACAAGATAGATAGATAGATAGATAGATAGGTGAGTCATTAGGAGGTGCACGTGGTGTAATGGTCATCGTCGTAGGAAATGGACACGGCGACACGAGTTCAAATCCTGGACGAGACTCATTGCATTTTCACATAGCACTAATACCCTTAGGAAAGGTATGAATCCAATTATTCTCCTTCCAGCTATGGGTAAATAGTAGGGCAGACTGGGTTCTTCAGCCTTGGTGAGGCAACTAGGCTAGGAGAAAGAAAACTCTGAATTCAAACCTGTTAATCTCCACTTAAAAAAATTGACCTTGTGTCTTATCCTGCCCGAGCGGAAGGGTTGGGTAAATATGGATAAAAGAGTCATTCAATAAAAAGAGTGAACATTGCATGAGGACTTGTCTACACAATGTGTTACTTTTTACGAGGAAGCCAATAGTGATGGGTCCTACCACCAGATATCTTCCAGTATGACTTTCTTTACCGACTGCGGTGTCCGGAACTTTTTCACTTCCGGAGAGTCAGTGTGTTTCCACTCCATGGACTCTCTTTCCAACTCAGGCTTTTAGTAGCAATACCATGTTTTTGCCAATTTTTTAAACATTTTTTGACTATCACATGATTCTTCGTACACGTTGCACATTTTTCTCTAAATTTCACAGAGTTTGCACTTCTCAACCAACAAAAAATTGATGATAGACCTCTGTTCAACCCTGGAACTCTTCGTTTGAATTTCACCATTTTGAATAGCCTCAAAATAATTTCTGCAATTAACCAATTCCAGACATTGCATTATTATTTCCCTTTTTTTTTAATCACCCTTATTACTGAATGACTGTTACACACACACACACACACACAAACATATATATATATATATATATATATATAAGGTAGTTTGGTACATTTATATATAAAGTTATTAATACCGGTGAGAGAGCATATGTATTTGAGTTAGGATAGCGTAGACCTGGTTGACAGTCAGCGGACCTGGTTGACAGTCAGCGGACCTGGGTGACAGTTAGTATCTCGCCTATACAATCTTCGCTGCCAGACATAATCCTCGTACTCTATTCACCACAATTTCCTTGATCTTGATTAGCCTATGTATATATATATATTGTCATCCAGAGACAGACTGTTTTGTTGTATCACAAGTCTTCGGTGTGGCTAGACACGCAAGATACTTTAAGCTGGGATCGAAACCCAGCTGACTTTAAGTTAGTCGGATCTCTTACACCAGAGACTTCGTCATTCCCAAGGTAGGTGACGGAATATTTTATAAATATTATTTTACATATACGCTATTTGCAATTCGAGAGCTCAATGTACATACATACATACATACATACATACGGGGACTTGATCTGATGATGGCATAACCGAGAAACTGATTTATCATGTGCCATTGACTCTGAGACTACGCAATCCCAAATTACACAGACACACACACACACACACACACATATATATATATATATATATATATATATCTTTGTGTGTTCATATATATATATATATATATATATATATATATTTGGTCCTCCAAGTGAGCTAGTTAGTATAATAAATATACGTGGTGAATTCAATAAGGTTCCAGACTTTTTTGTACAGGCATTTAAAAGTGTCATAGACTCTGAAAATTCACTATGTTATTGCTATACATCTTATGAGATGACTGACCAATTTTTATAATTTCAGGTTTAAATGAACAGCTACAGTACGAATTGGAATACACCCTACTAAATCCTGATTGTCACAACTGGTGAATTTCAAAAATGCAATCTGGACGTGAGGACACATTAAAAGAACAATATGCAATAAAATTATGTTTTAAACTTGGAAAAAATGCCAGAGAAACGTATGGAATGCTTCAGACTGCTTTTTGACCATCTAGCATGAATCGAGCATCAGTTTTGTGTGGCATAAGAGGTTCAAGGAAGGCAGAAAGTCTGTGAGGGATGATGACAAGTGTGGGAGTAGTAAGGAAGTCAAAACACCTGAGTTGATTGGCCAAAGGGTTAGGGTTAGGGTTACTATGTTGAGGTTGTAAGAGAGTTCAGGAAGAGATTCCTTGGGAAGAGGCCAGCACTCTTCAAATCGGGTCATTGGCATTTCCAGCAGGACAATGCACCAGTCCACAACTCCATCCTTGTCACAGACTATTTGACCAAGATGGGCATCAAGACAGTTCCACCCACTCCCGATAGTCTAGACCTTGCTCCCTGTGACTTTTGGTTATTCCCTAAGCTCACAGGCTGTCGTTATGAGACAGTTGAGGAGATGGTCATCGACATGCTCACATAAGAGGACTTCCAAGGGGGCCTTCCAGAAGTTGTTTGAACGGTAAAACAAGTGCATTGCAGCAGAAGGAGCTTACTTCGAAGGGGACTAGAGTTTCATGTGTGTACTATCAATTAAAGTGCCCACACGAAAAAAGTCTGGAAACTTATTTAATGATCCTCGTATATATATATATATATATATATATATATATATATACATTGTAGTAAATATATATACATATATATATTCACTACAATATTTTTTATTGTCCAATTTCTCATAAAATGCATTCGCTAATCTGGCAAGAAGTCATGAGTATATGGACTTTATGAAGGATCGAACTTGATCCAGTAGACAACTTGATAACGAAAATTTCAATGCGAGTCTCTCACTCTGACAAAGCTACAAACGGTGGGATTTTTGAGAGGATCGAAGTACTGCAGAAAAAATAATTTTCGAGGCCAGTTTGCTAACCATTAACCATTTACCCAATGTCAAGACTCCTCGTGGGTATCTAATACTGATGTACTTAAGTAGGCGAATGTAAGACTATACAAATACTTATTTTCATTTGTTCTTAATCTCTCTCTCTCTCTCTCTCTCTACATATATATATATATATATATGTGTGTGTGTGTGTGTGTTTGTGTGTTTCTGCCTTACTACTCTCTCTCTCTCTCTCTCTCTATATATATATATATATATGTGCGTGTGTCTTTCTGCCTTACTACTTACTACTCTCTCTCTCTCTTTCTCGATGCAGGTACCCTGTCAATAATTCTGAAAGGAACGAGCTTCCCTTTAATCATGTTTTCAATATCAGTTTTTCGGATATTTTTTCATCCGAGTTCTTTTATTTTCTCTTTGAACCGTTTTGGCGTAACTTCACCGTAACATACTTTGCCTTTTTTTTTTTTTTTTTTTTTTTTTTTTTTTGCTGTTTCTTTATATTAACTTTACTTCACTTAGATCGGCACAAGGTCATGTGGTGGTGGGTGCAGAAAAACACCACGTTTCTTTTTTTTTTCCGTGCTAGGACATTCTTTCTTTCAGTGCCCAGTTCTTTCTTTCTTTTCATTCCTTTGTTCAGCGAATTTTCTTTCTTTCTTTCTTTCTTTCTTTCTTTCTTTCTTTCTTTCTTTCAGTACCCAGTTCTCTCTTTCTTTTCATTCCTTTATTCAGCGTTTTCTCTTTTTCTTTCCTTCTTTTTTCTTTCTTTCTTTATTTACTTATTTCTATACCCAATTTTTCCACGTTCTTTCTTTCTTTCTTTCTTTCTTCAATTCTCTCTCTTTTCTCTTTACCTAATTTTCTCTTTCTTTCTTTCTTTCTTTCTTCAATTCTCTCTCTTTTCTCTTTACCTAATTTTCTCTTTCTTTCTTTCTTTCTTTCTTTCTTTCTTCAATTCTCTCTCTTTTCTCTTAACCTAATTTTCTCTTTCTTTCTTTCTTTCTTTCTTCAATTCTCTCTCTTTTCTCTTTACCTAATTTTCTCTTTCTTTCTTTCTTTCTTCAATTCTCTCTCTTTTCTCTTTACCTAATTTTCTCTTTCTTTCTTTCTTTCTTTCTTTCTTTCTTTCTTTCTTTCTTTCCTCAATTCTCTCTCTTTTCTCTTTACCTAATTTTCTCTTTCTTTCTTTCTTTCTTTCTTTCTTTTCATTCCTTTGTTCACCGTTTTATTTATTTACTTATTTCTATACACAATTCTTTCTTTCTTTCTTTCTTTCTTTCTTTCTTTCTTTCTTTCATTCTTTCTTTCTTTCTTTATCTATTTATTTATTTATTTATTCATACATTTATTTATTTATTTATTTCTATACACAATTCTCCTACTTTCTTTCTTTCTTTCTTTCTTTCTTAGATATTATGTATACAGACACACAGATGTACACACAGAACGCTATACTTACGTTTTATATCATTAGAATAGATGTGTACAAATGTATATATGAAGATTAAAGAAAAACGAATAAGAAAAGTTATTGCAGAAAAAGAGTGCTCAATGCTTTTATTGCAGAGCAGGTATAACCTTATAAATTCTTTTTTTCTTACATTCAGTTCTCAGTTCTTTCTTTCTTTATCTAATTTTCTCTTTCTTTTCATTTCCTTTTTTTTTTACTGCGTTCTTTCTTTCTTTCTTTCTTTCTTTCTGTACAAATCATAAAAGCTTAAACAAAGATTGATACGAAAATGTCCAGCATAATATTCTATTTACATAAATTCATAGCATCTTTATCTAGTCAACAAAATTGCTTACTATGATAGTATGCTTCTTTTTTCAGGCAAATTGTGCATTCCATAAAAAAAGAATGATTCCAGCCTCGATTAGATTAATTATTCGAGGAATTTTTCGATACATTGAAATGCTGACTACACAACGAATAGTTCATTGAATGAAAGCAGTGTCAAGTCAGGGAAATTACTAGAATGCGAAAGAACATTTCATCTCAGTCTTAAAATTTTTTTGCTGCGCCGTATTTGTCTCTTGAAGACGCGAGTTGATGTGCACCTAAAACAGTGGCCAATTTAGTTGTCCAAAAATGATATTTTCTGTATCAATGCGATATTTGAATCAGTTTGGTGCATACTCAGGTGCGCTTGGAGTAGTTTTGTTTTTCTAACGTTTTCTCAAATTGAAAATTTACGCCGTTCACTTTTGGACAAATATCCTTGAGAAAGGTATGAACCTCTTTATCTCCCTGGCAATGGCTTAAAAAGGAGAGCCATTGGTGTAATGGTTATCGTTGTAGGAAATGGACACGACGACACGAGTTCAAATCCGAGACTGATTGCGTTTCACATAGCACTAATACCCTTGGGAAAGGTATGAATCCAATTATTCTCCCTCCAGCTATGGGTAAATAGTAGGGCAGACTAGGTTCTTCAGCCTTGGTGAGGCAACTAGTCTAGGAAAAGGAAAAACTCTGAATTCAAACCTATTAAACTCCGCTGAAAAATTGACCTTGTGTCATATCCTGCCCGAGCGGAGGGGTTGGTATATATAGAGAGAGGATAGCTTTGGCATTAAATAAATTAAGAACTTTAATATGTCTTAAACAGAAAACTCAAACCAATTCATAAGTTTTCAAAATCTGTTATCTTCCGCGGAATTCTTTTTTCTTAGGCTCAAACTCTTCTTAAAAAAAAAAAAATTTAAACACTCTGAGATATGCTTGACATCTACAACAATTTATCCTAAATTTCAATAATCGATTACTTAGCGTCTGCCTCACGTTCACATAGATTGAAATAACGGTATATCAACCTGTCTTGGGTTATTTTAAGTCTTGAGATAAAAGAATCACGTTTGTTGTACGTTCATATTTCTTTGTGTAATTGTTTCTAAAGAGTTTTTTTTTTGCACACGGTCCTATCGAATACGAAATTTTTGAAAATGTCAATTTGAACCATAGATAAGTTGGTTTGGTTGTTTGGGGTTTATGACATATCAACCCTTGTAGGTTATTTAACGTCAAATCCATTTTTATATAAATAGTTCTATTTCAAGCAATTCAGGTTAGCATGAGTACACAGTTTAATTATCAAAAACATTTCTATTTCAAGCAATTCAGTTTATTCAAACAGTTCTAATTCAGCTAATTAAGTTTAGTGTGAGTACAGATTTTTTTTACACAGTTAAATGTCAAAATGTTTAGTGTAAGTACAGTTTTAATGCTAAAAACAATTCCATTTCAAACAATTCAGTTTAGCATAAGCACACAATTTAAATGTAAATACTGTTTAATTGTCAAAAGCATTTCTATTTCAAGCTATTTAGTTTAGTCAAACAGTTCTAATTAAAATAAATCAGTTTAGCATGTTAGTTCTATTTAACCCATAGATAGGGCCCTATCAAGTACTACCATTCGGGCCAGAGTGGACCTGGGAGTAATGGCAATGAAGGGGTGCATTCTCCAAAGCTCCAGAATCACAGGAACCTCACTCTCAGACTGTTTAGTGTCATATCCAGGACACTCACTGGGGAGTCTTACCCCTCTGCAAAGGTGCTGTCGGTGTATTCAGCCGACTGGACAACCATAGATAGAAATCTAACTGTAACTACCGCTGTAAAAGTGGACTTGGGAGTAATAGCAGACTCCAAACTCCAGATTTGGAGAGTAATCAAATATCAGCTTAATGTCATACATAGAACAGTCCTTTTTGGTGTTTGTATCTTACCCCTTTACAAGGAGTACAATCAACGTATTTTAATCCTTGCTGACCGAATAAGGATTTAATAATTTACTAAGCTTTTTGCTTAGACGTGGTGCAAGGCCGTATGAATAAGGAACCCATTGAGACGCGAACTCACCCATAAAGTTTTACTAGTTTAACTTCCTTACCATTACACCACGCGAGGCTGCAGAATACACCGACTGCATTTCTGCAAAATTTCTCCCCCAACCAGTGCCCTACATATGACATTAAAAAATCTGATGGTGAGGCTTCAGTAATGCTGGAGCTTTGAGGAATTCAGAGTACCTCTTCATTGCCATCACTCCCTGGTTCACACCGGCCCGGAGTGGTAGCACCTGATAGGGTCCTATCTATGGATCAAATAGAACTGTTTGATATTTAAACAGTGTACTTATATTAAATTGAATTGTTTGAAATAGAACTATTTGATCATTTAACTCTGTGTAAATAAATGACTGATTTTTAATTGAATTGTTAGTTATACCTTGCAATACTTGAAACCATTTAACTATGTGCAAACAAATGATTAATAGGAAATAGAATTATTTGTATTAGATAGAAATAAGTGAAACCATTTAACTGTGTAAAAAAAGAGCTCCGACACGTTTAAAATGTTATCTAAAAGTGTTTAGTAATCATGTATTTAATATATATGAATGAAAAGGATTTGGCATTAAATAACCTACAACAATTGATATGCCATAAAACCAAATGAAACCACCAAAAGCAAAGATTTAGATTGAAGAGTAAACAGCTTTGGATTATCAGACTTGCACAATCATAGAATATTCAAAAACCGAAATTTATTTTCTCAATCTAAGTTGAAGTAAAAAAAAATATCGCAGATTACATATTATTTTCTACTTTTGACCACAGAAGTCATGACGACCTTCTCGAAAATCCCTAATCCGTTTAACGAAAAAATACTGCTGAAGTAAATTGGTAATTGTGATGAAAACAACATTCACCCTCATCCTCGCCTCGCTTCTTGCCTGTTATACTTGGAGCCAATTCGTTTCGTATTTTACCTTTACTTCATTGATTGTCTTTGAAGTTGCATTTCGATTATGGTTTTGGGGTCGACCATTTGATACTTAGCGCCAACCCACACGGTCAAAGAGTTTGCCACCACCTACTGAACTTACATACAAACCCAGAACAGAAAAGACGAAACACATACACACGCACACGCAATATATATATATATATATATATATATATATATATATATATATTGTGTGTGTGTCTGCGTGCGCTGATTGTTTGTACATCTCATTTAGTAAGGGGTTTTCCAGTAAAATATCTTAACCCAGTAATATTTACAGACTGGGATTTTTTTTTCGTAAATATATGAACTGTAATTCCACATTTACTGTTCCGCAACCTCAAGTCTAACATATAAAAGGTCATCTGATGAGACAGAGAGTATAATAATATTCTCCGGCGAAATAAAATTATAATTGCAACTTAACCAGGTTTGAGTTTACTTCTTATTGCACTATATATATATATATATATATATATATGGGGGGTCAGAGTTGTCCTGATGAACAATTACGTCATTTCCACTCAAGCAAGGACCTTCAGTCAATAAGGATGCTCTCTCTCTCCAATATGCTAATGTAACCAGACGGCATTTAACGCTCTTGTATAATCCAAAATCCTATTGTTCCTAGGTAGATGAAAGAACCGCTGACCATGATGAAACTTCCTCCTCAGTTGGATATCCTTATCGCCTCATTTAGTTATCTGGACCATTCAGCTTAAATCTTTGCAGAAAACAATCAGAAAACAAAACCGTCTTTCGCTTTTCAATGTCCCATGCTTGGTGCTTCTAGGCAAAGCTTAGACTAGCTGTTTTGTGGCTTGGAAGGAATCATTAACTTTGAAGATGTTTTTAAAACATTTCTCTAGGAGAGACCTTCTTATTATTCTTATGCAGTCTTCTACGTCTGTAACAGCCTTAATCTGGGCTGATATCTTGCCGGACAAGCCATTGAATTTTCCTGCTTATGACCGACGAAATTTTCTTGTAAGTTCCGTATTTCCGCAAGATCTTTTAAGAAATTTGCAACGGTAGTTTTACAACGTCTAATCTCACCAGCTATGGCACGTCGGGAGGAACCTTACCTCTACAGCTCAGCAAGTCTGCCTCTTTCAAGATCGGTCAACTTTTTAGCCTTGCTACGTTTTTGCTAATGTAACGCTGAAGATACCTGAAAAAGATGCTTACAGCGCTAACGCTAGAACACAAATGACTAAATTTCGTGACTTACAGTGGGGTGAAATAAATATTCGGAAATATGAAATTAATACCATATTTTCTTACACATGAAAATGAATAAATGACATTATTTTCGGTAAAATTAATTGTAACCTAAGTTTATATACATATATTTGTAGAATATATCCTTATACAGTAAATGTATATAAAACTTTTATTCAGGCAATGTTTGTAAGATAAAAAATAAAATTTTCATACGTACGAATATTTATTTCACCCAACTTCATTTACAGATGAAACCTTCGTTTAAATATGGTCTTAAACTAAATATGATGGTCTTAAGCTAAATATTAAATTTTTTTGCCTTGAATCTCAACTCAAATTAGCTGTTGAGTATAACAAAGCAAAAAAAGCATATTTTTTCTTTATTTTCATTGGCCTTAATATATTGGTTATTAGTTTGTATATATCTCCATCATGATCGTTATCATCATCAAGCTGTGCTGGCTGCACGTAGTTTCCTGACTCTCTCTCTCTCTCTCTCTCTCTCTCTCTCTCTCTCTCTCTCTCGACATCCGTCCTTATTGTCCATCGCTCCAGGCAGGTCTTCTAGGTAACATCCTTTGTCTGCACTGTCTTTGCTTATCGGCCAATATTGCCTTATCGCCCATCGTTCCTGGGTGGTCTTTTAGGTAACATCCTTTGTCAACACAATTTTTGTTTGTTGGCAAACATTGCCTTATCGTTCATCGCCCCTGGCAGGTCTTCTAGGTAACATCCTTTGTCCGGACAGTCTTTGCTTATCTGCCAATATTGCCTTATCGTTCTTCGCTCCTGACAGATCTTCTCGGTAACGTTCTTTGTTCACACAGTTTTTATTTGTTGGCCAGCATTGCCTTATCGTTCATCGCTCCTGGCAGATCTTCTCGGTAACATTCTTTGTCCGCACAGTTTTTGTTTGTTGGCCAGCATTGCCTTATCGTTCATCGCTCCTGGCAGATCTTCTCGGTAACATTCTTTGTCCACACAGTTTTTGTTTGTTGGCCAGCATTGCCTTATCGTTCATCGCTTCTTGCAGATCTTCTCGGTAACATTCTTTGTCCGCACAGTTTTTATTTGTTGGCCAGCATTGCCTTATTGTTCATCGCTCCTGGCAGATCTTCTCGGTAACATTCTTTGTCCGCACAGTTTTTGTTTGTTGGCCAGCATTGCCTTATCGTTCATCGCTCCTGGCAGATCTTCTCGGTAACATTCTTTGTCCGCACAGTTTTTGTTTGTTGGCCAGCATTGCCTTATCGTTCCTCGCTCCTGGCAGATCTTCTCGGTAACATTCTTTGTCCACACAGTTTTTGTTTGTTGGCCAGCATTGCCTTATCGTTCATCGCTCTTGGCAGATCTTCTCGGTAACATTCTTTGTCCACACAGTTTTTGTTTGTTGGCCAGCATTGCCTTATCGTTCATCGCTTCTGGCAGATATTCTAGGTAAGATCCTTTGTCCACACAGTTTTTGTTTGTTGGCCAGCATTGCCTTATTGTTCATCGCTCCTGGCAGATCTTCTCGGTAACATTCTTTGTCCGCACAGTTTTTGTTTGTTGGCCAGCATTGCCTTATCGTTCCTCGCTCCTGGCAGATCTTCTCGGTAACATTCTTTGTCCACACAGTTTTTGTTTGTTGGCCAGCATTGCCTTATCGTTCATCGCTCTTGGCAGATCTTCTCGGTAACATTCTTTGTCCACACAGTTTTTGTTTGTTGGCCAGCATTGCCTTATCGTTCATCGCTTCTGGCAGATATTCTAGGTAAGATCCTTTGTCCACACAGTTTTTGTTTGTTGGCCAGCATTGCCTTATCGTTCATCGCTCCTGGCAGATCTTCTCGGTAACATTCTTTGTCCACTCAGTTTTTGTTTGTTGGCCAGCATTGCCTTATCGTTCATCGCTCCTGGCAGATCTCGGTAACATTCTTTGTCCGCACAGTTTTTGTTTGTTGGCCAGCATTGCCTTATTATTCATCGCTCCTGGCAGATCTTATCGGTAACATTCTTTGTCCACACAGTATTTATTTGTTGGCCAGCATTGCCTTATTGTTCATCGCTCCTGGCAGATCTTCTCGGTAACATTCTTTGTCCGCACAGTTTTTGTTTGTTGGCCAACATTGCCTTATCGTTCATCACTCCTGGCAGGTCTTCTTGGTAAGATCCTTTGTCTGCACAGAGAAGATATCAGTAAGTCTTTGCTTGTCGGCCAACATTGCCACGTTTACATTCAGGAATCCATAAGAGAACGTCACTTGTGAGTTCGCCATTGCCTTCAAGAAGTACCCAGCATGTCTTGTTTGTCTTATTTGAATTGTTTGTGCTATGGGGGTTTGGTGGCCGTGCAGCTGCTTTTGGGTGCTGCTTCTAGGATTTCTTCAAAATAGGACGCAGCAATATTGAGTAGTTCTCATCTAGCTTTTTCTTTATGCATTTTCTTATTGCTCATGAAGTCCGTCCATGTAGTAGTAAAGAAAACTACCCCAGCTATTTTATCGGATCAAATTTCCGCATGATCGATAGCCTGTCAATAGCATTCTATACCTTCCTTTAGCGTATGTTGATATTATTTTCAGTGGATGAGATGTTACTGCCGATGTATTTGAATTAGTCTACAAATTTAAAAATCTTGTCACTTAAACTAGAGATAGCCACTTTATGTTTAAAATACATGTACTCTGTTTTATTTGCGTTCATGTTGAGGCCAATGGCTCCTGCTGCTTGCTATAGGCTATGCAATCGGGATTCTGCTTGGTCTAGAGTATTTGTGAGAAGCGCTCGGTCATCGGCGTAGTTTGTATAGTTGAAAGATTGCATGCTTTCCTTCTCCAAGAAAGGCAACCTCAGATTGACTGAGAACTGCAGAGATAAACCTCTAAGGTATATGATGCCCGGCTTCTCAATCTTATCCGACCCACAATCGCTAAAATTCTTGGGAAAATCAGAATGGCTTTCGAAGAAATCGCTCCTCAACCTCGTAGATTCTGACAATCCGTCGAATCCTCGAAGGGGTGCGAGAAAAGAATCTCGAGGCAACACGACTGTTTGTAGATTTCTCCAAAGCATTCGATTCCATACTAAGAGGAAAGACAAAAACTATAGTATATAATCTTCCCAAAGAAACTAGTTCCTCTGTGGAGATGCTTTACAAAATAGAGACACAAACGTCTTATACATTGTGGCTGATGTCTTGCGAGGACATACATATTTGTTTTTACTTACTCTGACTAGACTGCGTACTTCGAACATCCATAGGTCTAATAAAAAATGCTTTCATGTTGAAAAAGGCAAGAAGCACACAATATCCAGCAGTAACTATATATATATTTATATAGTCATCCACAGACAGATCTGTTTCGTTCTATCAGAACTCATCAGTGTGGCTAGACAGTAGCTTCCCGTAGCTGGGATCGAAACCCGGTTGACTCAAACGCCAAGCCAAAGCCTCTAACCATTCAGCCAAGAGGAGCCATTAGCCGCGAAGTAAATTTTAAACGGTTATGAATCACAATTACTATTGTTTACATACATCCGTTCAACGGCTGCCGAGACCTCAATTCATATACGAAGAGGCTTGCAATGAACGCTAATGGCAACACGATTACTTCTTCGCCAGAGAACTCAACCCCACGGGGTAGGAGAGTATATATCTCTATAGTCACACACACACACACACACACACACACACACACACACACACATATATATATATATATATATATATATATAACTTCAATTACGTTGTATTTCACTTCCCACTCTTTATCTATTTTTTAAATGTCAGTTTCATGCAATTTGGTGTGGGAGGGCCAGTAAAAAAAATCTGCTGTTGTCAGATTAAAAAAACAGTTGTTTATATATATGAAGGCATTCGTGTTGCAATGATTACCATGGTAGAAAATGAACACGGCGACAGGAGTTCAAATTACGGAAGGGACTGTTTGCATTTCTCATAGCGTTAATATATTTGGTAAAGTTTTGAAGCCTGCACCCCAGACCACTGAGGTTCGTTCGGGCTTTTCAAAGGTATGAATCCAATCATTCTCTTTTGAACTACGGGTAAATAGTCGGGCAGACTGGGTTCTTAAACTTTGGTATGGCAACTTGTCGAGGTGAGGGAAAACTCTGAATCAAAACCTCTTAAACTACGCTTAAAACTGACCTTGTATCGCATCCTATTCGTGTAGAGGGGTAGGAGTATATATATATATATATATACTCTCTCTCTCTCTCTCACACACACACACACACACATATATATATATATAGGGTGACTGAAAAAGGTACTCCCTATCTTAAAATACTTAAAATTTCTTTTTTTGAAAAAAATAATTAGATTAAGGAGTAGATTATAAGCATTTAAACATTTTCAATCACTCAATCACTATATATATATATATATATATATATATATATATATATATATATATAAAACCGGGACATTGGCCCAGCGGTTAGAGTGTTCGCCAATGGCCCGGGAGACCTGGGTTCAATCCCAGGTCGAGTCATACCAAAGACTTTAAAAATGGTACTTGATACCACCTTGCTTAACACTCAGCATTATAAGGTACGGTTCAAGGGTAAAGTGGAGCAATCCTGGGAATGGAGTAGCGCCCTCCCCTACACCTTGGTGTAGTAGCTATCGAAAAGGGAGCCTTCGGGTCACCCTCGACTATGGTCGACTATATATATATATATATATAAATTTATGTATATTCATTTTAAATTCATACATTTGTTTTTTTGGGTTTTTTTTCAGTTATCTGTAGTCTAGATTTAAAGACTTGAACATTCACTTTTCCTGAGAAGAACTAATCACAAAACTAGAGAATATGTCGCCCTTCCCTCAATGACCTTGCAATGTGCACAAATGCATTATGTTCCCTATTTGACATCAAAATGACATACCTTCGCATTGATATACCTCTCGCCTACTCCCAACGAGTGTCTGCGCAGCGGCAACTTTAAATCCGGGCAATCCTCCTGTCGGACACTGCATAATGTAACAAAACAAAAGATCAGTGTGTATGGGTGTCAACAATTCTATTATCCAAAATATTTTGTCTTTGTAAAGACCCAATCCGTGCGGTTTGTTTGTTTGTTTGTTCAGGTTTTATGGCATATAAACCTTTCTATGTTATTTAATGCCAAATCCATTTTTATACAAACTCACAGTTCTTTTTCAAACAATTCATTTTTGCCTAAGTACACTGTTTAATTGTCAAAAACATTCCTATTTCAAGCTATTCAGTTTAGTCAAACAGTTCTTATTCAAACAATATAGTTTAGTATGAACATAGTTTTTATCAAAACAGTTCTATTTCAAACAATTCAGTTTAGCATATGAAAACATTTCCATTTGAAACAATTCAGTTTAGTATAAGTATGTAGTTTAAATGTGAAAACAGTTTTATTTCGAGCAATTCAGTTTATCATTAGTACACAGTTTAAATATCAAAAAAGTTCTATTCAAACAATTCAGTTTAGTATAAGTATACAGTTTAGTTCTTTTTGAAACATAGATAGGACTCTTTCAGGTGTTACCTCAACGGGCCAGAGTAAACCTGGAAGCAATGGCAATGAAGGGGTACTCCGCATTCCCCAAACCTTCATCATTACTGGAACCTCTCCATCAGATTGTTTAGTATCATATCAAGGACACTCGTTGGTGGGAGGAATCTTACCCCTTTGTAGAGATGCCGTCGGTGTATTCTACTACCCAAGCCGACTGTGCAACCCATCCGTTCGGATTTCAAGTTTTTGGAATGAAAACTTGTAAAAGTTTGTCAACGAATAAAATTTGTCGCTTTGTTTTTCCAATGAATTTCATGCATGAAGTGAAATTAGTATAGAGGATATTGATTTTAAACACGGGGGCTAACAAACAGACGATACACTTGCTGATGTATATAATATACGCATCATAGAACAAAATATGGAATTTACTTGATTTCTTCCTGAAAATGTTTTTTTTTTTTTTTTGTTCTAACACCAGTTCGTAATACATTGATTATCATTACATTTATACGGTAATTTAAAGGTTTTAAATAATGTATTTACTATAGAGTTCCAGTTGCTTTGTGGCTAATGTACTGGTTTTAAAGGTTTTAAATAATGTATTTACTAGGGAGTTCCAGTTGCTTTGTGGCTAATGTACTGGTTTTAAAGGTTTTAAATTATGTATTTACAAGGGAGTTCCAGTTGCTTTGTGGCTAATGTACTGGACCGTGTCATCTTAAGCGAGTTAGTGACTCAAGTATTTTCACTGACAGTTCATGCGGACTGTCTGACATTCGTGCCGGAAGGTCAATGCTCCATGGCAAACTTGAGGCCGAAGGGTCCCCGGCTTCGGCTGTGCCACCTTCGGATGGGTGAGCTGCATCACTGACACCTTTGTCACCCTTGTCAAGTTTAAGCTATAATCATGCATACGTGTCTGGACCTAGATTTGGGTCCATGTTCAGCTAGGCTCATCTGGTCCACATTGCACTAAGTGGGTTGATGACAAGCAAAGTCAAGCAAGGCTCGAGCCTCGGCTCATTTCCAACTTCCCCTCCCCTAAGTCCCTCTATGATCAACCTTCGGGTCATTGACTTTGAGTCAAGTCCTGTTTGGTGGGAGGCAGAGAAATATTTAGTTAGAGACACAAGTCTTGCAATTAAGTTCACTTGCGTATTCTTAGGAAAGGTATGAATTCCATTATCTCACTCAGCTATGGGTTATATAGTACAACTATTGTTCTTTTAAAATATCTATGGCTTTTATAGCACGACTATTGTTCTTTTAAAATATCTATGGGTTATATAATACAACTATTGTTCTTTTAAAATATCTATGGGTTATATAGTACGACTATTGTTCTTTTAAAATATCTATGGGTTATATAGTACAACTATTGTTCTTTCAAAATATCTATGGGTTATATAGTACAACTATTGTTCTTTTAAAATATCTATGGGTTATATAGTACAACTATTGTTCTTTTAAAATATCTATGGCTTTTATAGCAAGACTATTGTTCTTTTAAAATATCTATGGGTTATATAGTACAACTATTGTTCTTTTAAAATTTCTATGGGTTATATAATACAACTATTGTTCTTTTAAAATATCTATGGGTTATATAATACAACTATTGTTCTTTTAAAATAAATATGGGTTATATAGTACGGCTATTGTTCTTGTAAAATTTCTATGGCTTTTATAGTACGACTATTGTTCTTTTAAAATTTCAATGGGTTATATTGTACAAGTATTATTCTTTTAAAATGATGCCTTTGGCATCAAAGAAAGAAGAAAGGAAAAAAAAATTCTCAGCCACAAGCAGCGTATATCACTATATCAGTTTTTAAGCTGATTTAATTTAAATTTAGAGTTTTCTTTTTCCTCGACTATTTGCTTTGCCAAGGCTAGAGAACTCTTTTAGCCTTTCTATTTACCCATATCTGAAGAGGAAATAGTTGGGTTCCTGCCTTTCCAAAGGAAATTAGCACGAAGTGAAACACATTCAGCCTCGTCTAGGATTTGAATTCAAGTCACCGATTCTATTTGATACGAAGTTAACCGTTTTGCTAAGCACACCTTCCATAAAATATTGTTAGGTAGTCAAAAAGAAATCTTCCTTTTTTTTACACAGTTTGAACATCGATTCCTTTTGTGTAGAATTCACTGACCGAAGAGACCAGGCCTCTTAAGATCAGTATAAGAATTGAAGGGCGTTTCACCCCTATGCATAGACACGTTTCACCACTATGCATAGATTCGCTGAATTGTAAAGGTTATTTTTTGCCAATCCTAACAGTCATTGCTGAATTAAAACGAAAGAGTTAAGAGGTTAGAGCATTACACGTGAGATTTATCATCAGGACCAATAACGGTAAGATTTTGTCTCCAAGCAAAAACGTAAGTTCATTTATTTACGTTGGCTTGCTAGAACCCGTAGAAATTTATCATTTTCAATATATACTAATAATTCCACGCAATTTTTAACACACTCGGAGTGTACTAGATATTTTCGTAGAAAAATGGACATCAGGACTCGAGTTCAAATCCTAGACAAGGCTCATTGCATTTCATATATCGCTAATACACTTGAGAAATTTACGAATCCAAGTATTCTTTCTCCAGCTATGGGTAAAATATTAGGGCAGAATAGGTTTTTTTTCTTACCTTGGTATAGCAACCAGCCTAAGAGAACGAAAATTGTAACCTGTTAAACTCCGCTTAAAAATTGACTTGGTGTCTCATCCTGCTCTTGGGGAGGGGTCGAGAAACGCATGCAATATATATATATATATATATATATATATATATATATATATATATATGTTGAAAAGATAGTTTTATAGTGAATCTGACAGTATGTATGTATGTATGTATATATATTACCATTGGCCCAGTGGGTAGTGAGTTCACCAATGATCCGGGAGACCTGGGTTCAATCCCAGGTCACATCATACAAAAGACTTTTAAAATGGTACTTGATACCTCCCTGCTTAACACTCAGCAATATAAGGTACGTATCAAGGGTAAAGTGGAGCAATCCAGGAAAGGAGTAGCGCCCTCCCCATACACTTCGGTGTTGTCGCTATTGAAAAGGGAGCCTTCTGGTCGCTCTCGACTTCGGTCGTCAACTTTAGTTACTATATATATATATATATATAAGGGGCGGAGACGGGACTAGTGCTACTCGTTCCCGGCACGACCAATAACTCAGTCAATGTTATTCAAAATGGATTAAAAATTATCCATTAATTTCAAGCAAACATACTTAGTCTGATCTCAATTAAATTACGTATCTATTCAAGTTTCGATAACTAAGTAGCCAAAAGTTCATAAATATATCTCGGAATAATAGAACGATGCTGTTTTGAACGGATGGTCTTTGTCCAGCCACCGTCAGATCCATTGAACATCCCATAAAATCGTCTATAATGTTGAACACGCGTAATCCGTGCCAGGCACTAGACCCTTATAATAACAGTAATGTTAGAGAAATACGCTTTTGACTGTAGCCAATAGCAAGAGCAACCCTTACACTGTGCTAAAAAAATCTTAGCACGTGTGACTGTTGATAGATATATTGGGAAGAGGGAGAGGGACAGAGAGAGAATAAGAGAGAGAGAGAGGGGATAGCAGATTAGAGCAGTCGCCGACGTCATCATCATCGCTATGGTAAATGTTGGTTAAACGGCGTGTTTTAAATCGTTTTTTCACTAACAGATGTCTATTTCTTTAATGAATGTTGCATATATTACATTCTGTAACTAAAATTTGTTTATTTGAATACATTTTCAACAAATAATCTTTATTTTAAGCGAAATTGAAACTACTAGCTGTGTCTGTGTATATTGTCATCAGTTTCTTTATTCTAATAAACATATTTTTCTCGTCATAGTAATGAACATCTTCTCTTTTCTTCTATACTTTTGAAAGGAAAAAAATTATCTTATCTGCTGTATTAAAAAGACTACAAATTATATAGTATCTTTATTGTTTACAAAAAAACACCATGCCAGGTAGGTTTGTCAATCTGTGCTATACAATGGAGAATCAAGCAATAGCAACTATGATGACTTACTTTGGGTCCACGGACCACGGGTTGGGAACTGAAGTTGACAGAGTGCAGGGGAGGGGGCACGAGTTGCAAAAATAGGCTAGAGTCGCCACTGATATATATATATATATATATATATATATATATATATATATATGCGTGTGTGTGCGTGTGTGTGGCACGGCATACATTAGAAAATTTCGATACTAATTTTTTAAAAAGTTAAAAAACGTAATGTATTTACAACTAAATTCGTTGGAAAAAGCATTTAAAATGAATATGGGGTTTTCTTTTTTTTATTGATTTATTTTTTTGGGGTGGGGTTGCGATATTTCAAGGAAACCTTTCCTCTTGGTCCGCTGATTATTAAAAACATTATTTGGATCATATAATTATTAATAAATTTATATAAGACACATACGTAAACCCACAGTTCAATATATATATATATATATATATATGAGGGTAAAGTGGAGCAGTCTAGGAAAGGAGTAGCGCCCTCCCCTACACCTCGATGTAGTAGCTGTATTGAGTGTCACAAAAAATGTTAACAATTCCGAGAGAGTACCTTTCTGAAATGTTTATTTCAGTTTCCACCGTTTCACCATTCCTACCAACACATTCTGAGAATCTTCAACAGGTGGTCTTCATCATAAAAAAAAATCCTGCAAATCATTTTAAATGTAATCACATGGAAATGTTAACATCTTTTAAATCACCAATGGAAGATTTTAAGAATGTATTGACGGGCATGGTGAACAGATATTGCCTGTTTGAAATACTATCATAAAAATGAATCTCATAGAAGTTTTTATATTTTTAAATCACCCTATATATATATATATATATATATATACTGAGAAAGAGGGAGAGAGAGAAATTGTATGACGATAAAGTGGGATGCAGACCTTTGACCCGGCACTTGGGGGTTCAAAATTACCAATCACCTGACCCCTTAAAATAGCGACTTGACTATATTTTTGAAGGTATTATTACCTCTGCATTACATCCATTTTTTTTGCATCCATTTTTTGCATCTTGCAAAGAACAGTAAGTATCTATCCGTCTCCTTTGTCTTTTCTATTCGCTAATCTCATCTGAAGTCTACATGTATTTTCTTAAATAGATGAATCGTTTTAAATGATTTGTATTTTCAACAATACGTATGTATACATTAGCAAATAAGAAAGGTTTGAAAGAAGTGCTCGATTCTACAACAGCAAAGCAGGCATAGAGCCCAAAATGATATCAAATAATGAATGCCAGAAGTCGCTTAATAGCTTCACACCGTGTGCACAATCATCAGACGGAAAAGAGAGAAAGGTTTCCTCCCAATTTTAATTACATAAGTCACGAGTTAAGATAGAAGCACACATAACACTCACCCGTGGGAAAAAGGAGCTCATGCTGACAATGATTCGTGTCTTTAATTTTCAATTTATTTTCAGCGTGTTCTAGGATTAATCCTTTTTTCCCCAGACACAATCTGCAACTATTGTTACCCGCTTTACTACATAAACGTTAAAGTAACGGACTTCTGGTGTTCATAAATTGATATTATTCTGGTTTATATATATATATATATATATATGTGTGTGTGTGTGTGTGTGCGTGTGTGTGTGTGTTTGTGTGTTTACACACACACACACACACACACACATATATATATATATATATATATGTACATTTGAACAGAGTCAAAATCAGCTTCTCGCCTATGCAATCATCAGAGGCTGCATTTTATAGTCGTGTTGAGCAGTATGGAAAGGCTAATCTTGTTTGTGGAGCTTTCTATTTAGCGAAGGGTCAAGACCTGTGTGAAAATTGTTCGAATTTGATTGGAATACTTGATACCATATAACTCTAAACTATTTCAATTAAGAATAGTTTCTTGAAGTTGTAATTATTTACAAATTTTTATTTATTTAATAAAGAATCAATCAGTCATTTTAATGAACGGATTGGTCCTCATTTCTTGCCTTGGGCCAAAAGTCTAACTATTTGAACAAAACATAGGCGTCACGAATATAAGGAAGAATAATCAAACATTATTAATGAGTTTGTTTCTTACAGGGTGAAACTCCTTGTCAGCCGAGCTTATAATACGCTGACTATCCCCTCTACAGGGGCGAAATACCTCCTCAACATCTCCGCCAAAAAGAACTGCATCTGATGACGAGGCTCCAGTTCTGAAAATCTAACGAGTATGGAGTACTCGTTTACAGCCATTATTCCCGGGTTTCCTCTGACAGGGAGTGATATAACTTGTTAGGGTACTATCTCTGGATCGAATCGATCTGTTCGAAACTTCTTCAAATTCGATTGGACCGTCTACCAAAAAATAAAAAATAAAAATGAATCAATACATAAAAACTTAAGTGACATCACGTAAATGTAAATATGAACGCAGCTAGAACGCAAAAGGTATAAAATAACCCTGGACGAGTTGACATGCCGTTAAAATCTATCAATAAATCGGCACAAAAGTATAATAGTTACAGCACAAAGATGAGATTTTTTTTTTCGGTTGGTTTCCTTGTGTAATTGTGTATCAATATCCCTGGCTTATTTAATGCCTTGTTGAAGGACAGTGATGTTACTATTTAACCCATAGTTGGGAAGATAAGGGGGATCATACCTTTCCCAAGGGTATTGGTCTGAACGTAAACGCTATCACGCAAATGGAATTCAAACTCGCTTATACGATCTCATAGTCCAGCAGGTCAACCCCTACATGACCGGAACTCCCCTAAAGGTTAGACGTGTTGCCCTCAATGTGAAGTGGCAGCTGTTTATAACGTACGATTTATAACGGAAACCTCATAAACGTGAGAAGATCAGGTCAATTCTGTCCATCAGAACATTGTATATGACAAGTTTAAGCGGAAGTGTCAGAGTTGTTCCGATGGGATTCACGGAACGGACTAAAAAGGCGTGGTGGTTGTCAAGTCACATGTATTGAAAATCTGAAGCAGCTTATATATCTATAATCTATCCAAGAGTGGAAGGCAACAATGATGGAAAGGAAAGTGTAGAATAAAGACTCTATTGCCTAGGCTCGGGCATGTGAGACGGCCCCAGTAAAATCAAATAAAATGCTTCTTTCTTTATATATATATATATATATATATATATATATATACAAATCTCACTACACAAGGAGAATGCGACTCTAGATCAATATTTAAAACAAGAGTTTAACAGATTTATTTACCATGAACAGGAATCCGGCAAGCGCTGCGCTTGACATAAAGAACCACTGGACCGTTGTTTCGACCTTAGATTTCATCAGCATTGTAAACTGTAATCTTTCCTACACGAGATCGAACCAGCGACCACAGAATTGCAGAGCTGAGACTCTACCACTGAAATACTGGACCATATCGCACACAATTTAGGATCGCTTGTTCGATCTGCTGTGAGGATCTCCTCTGCTGATGAGACCTAATAAAGTCGAAAGAAAGTCCAGTGATTCTGTGTGTCATGTGCAGTGCGTGCCGAATTTTCGGGTCATGGTAATTCTATTTACCATCTATGATTGCTCTATTTAAAAAGAAGAAAATAATTTATGTCAAGAATTTTACAGGTCTGAATGCAGAGTTGGCTTACTAAGGTTAAAAGGCCTAGTGTGGTCTATTGTTTACTATAGATGGAGGGAGAATAGTTGGATTAATGCCTTTCCCAAGGGTATTATGACTAGGTGAAGTGCAAACAGCTTCGCCCTGTATTTGAACTCCGGTTACGGATTCCATTTCCTACGACGCTAACCATTACCCTACCTACACATCTTTCATTTTATTTGTTGATTTGATGAGTTTATTAAAACAAATTTGTTACGATCAGTTTGTTCTTGTGTAATGGTGTAATGGTTATCGTCATAGGACGATAGGTTATCGACACGAGTTCGAATCCTGGATGAGGCATAGCATTTCAGATAGCACTAATACCCTTGGGAAAGGTATGAATCCAATTATTCTCCCTCCAGCTATAGGTAAATAGTAGGGAAGACTGATTTCTTCAGCCTTGGTTAGGCGACTAGTCTAGGAGAAGGAAAACTCTGAATTCAAACCAGTTAAACTCTGCTTAAAAATGACCTTGTGTCATATCCTGCCCGAGCAGAGGGGTTGGGTAAATATAGATATGATTAAGAATATTTATTATGGAGAGGATGAGACAGAATATTTAACAAGGAACCTATGCTACTTCTGAATTCACCGAACCATGGCAGCATCCGAAAGGTATTTTCTACTTGCCAACGTTCGTGGCTTTCTGACTTCTGTAATTAACTGATCAGAATTTCTATAAGAAAACCTAAATGATCATGTTACATAAATCTTTTTTTTGTATGTTTCAAATTTTCCTTGATTCTATATTTTATATTTTTTGTAAATTCTTTTTTCCATTTTATTGTAGTTCATAGGTAAATTGCAATAAGTAAAAAATATGAAAGGTGGCTACCATACTCAAGTGTGACCCGAAGGCTCTCTTTTTTATAGCCACTACACCAAGGTGTAGGGGAGGGCGCCACTCCTTTCACTGGATTGTTCCACTTTACCCTTACCTTATAATGCTGAGTGTTAAGCAAGGAGGCATCAAGTACCATTTTTTGAGTCTTTGGTATGACTCGACCTGGGATCGAACCCAGGTCTCTCGGACCATTGACAAACACTCTAACCATTATGCCAGCTGTACAATAAATATTATCAAAACTGAGAAAACAAAAGCAAAATTCAAAGTTTTATCACATTTAAAGAAATTGCAAATATAATATCTATTTAACAATTAGATTATATGTTTTTCTTTCATTGGACCACATTTACAAATGACATTGAATTTTTAGCAAGGCTGTTAAATGCTTAATCGGTACTCATTATGATAAGATAGGGCACATATTCTCCTATTATTCTTGTATAGAAGACTCAATTCCTTTCTTTCCAGACACCCATTCATCTGTTTCTGCAAAAAAAATATTTGCAAAAAACGAAAAGAAAAGGAAAAGGAGAAAAGGCAAGTACACGAGGAAAAAAGAAAAAAAACTAAAATTGTTCGCTTATGTTTTATAGCATATGAACCTTATACGTTATTTAATGCCATCAGTCATTTGTTTAAATGTCAAAGAGTTCTATTTGACCCATAGTTAGGACCCTATCAGGTCCTTTCACCCCGAGTCAGAGGGGACCTGGGAGCAATGGCAAATAGGGGTACTTCACATTCTTCAAAGCTCTTACATTAGAACCAGAACTTTAGATTGTTGAATGTCATATCCAGAACCCTCGTTGGGAGTGGGATTTTACCCCTCTGCAGAGATGCTGTCGGTGTATTCTACAGCCCCAGCCTTAACAGCATATCAACCCCTCTAGAAGTTAGGGAATCACATTCATTATACATTTATATTTGTATTTTTGTTTACTTTTTGCATGATATCGCTTAATAATGGTTTCAAGTACTTTAATCTAATCATAATAATTATATGGATTTAAGTATTCATTTCTATTTAATGATAATCATTTGTTTGCACAGTTATATAGTTTCAAGTAATTAATAACGAACAGGAAAATATTCTTAAAACAAATAATGTATAGTTGTATGATTTCAAGTATTCCTTTCGTGGTGTAATGGTTAAAGCGATGGACTGCGGAATCGTAGTACGCGAGTTCGTACTCCAGTCGTGCTATTAAGTTCACTTTCGGGCAAATACCCTTGGGAAAGGTATGAACCCCCTTATCCTCCCAGCTATGGGTTAAATAGTACCACTACTGTTCTTCTAGGAAAATGGTTTTGGCATTAAATAACCTACAAAGGTTGATATGCCAAATAAATTGCTACAAATTTATGGTTTCAAGTATTCCTTAGTTATCTATTTCCAACAAGTTTCTTCTGTATTATGGTATTCCTTTGGCATTGAGTATTTATCTCAAATACGAATAATACTTAAACAGATCTATTTAATCAATAGATGATACCCTAATATGTACTACCAACTCTGGTTAGAGTGGACCTGGAAGTAATGGTACTGAAGATGTGACTCCATATTCCTCAGAGCTGCAAAGCAGGAGCTTCATCTTCAGATGCAGTTTAGTATTATATCTTAGACAGGCATAGAGGGCTTACTTTTCTGATGATGATACAGCCGGCGCACACTAAGCCTCACCACCAGACAGAATATTTAAATCGAAAAGTAACTTAAATTGGCAATGTTTTAATTTCTGTTTCCTTTAGATATTTATTAAGACTTTATTTTAATTGTATTAAAATATAACATCATTCATACCAGCTTGGTATATACCTGCCCAGTTGGTTGGTATTATAGAATACTCCGACTGCATCTCAACGGAGAGATAAGAACATCCCCTACGAGTGTTTTTGATATTTTCACCAAATTAATGTTGAGGCTCCAGTCCTGGAGCTCTGAGCAATGAGGAGTGTCCCTTGATTGCAATCGCTCTCAGGTCCACTCCGACCCAGAGTGGTAGTACCTAACAGGATCCCGTCAATGAATTAAATAAAACTGTTTGAGCAATTAACTGTGTGCCAACAAACGACTGATGTCTTATTGAATTGTTAGTGTTACACAACTATACTTGAAACAATTTAACTGTGTGCAAGTAAAAATATTGGTGAAAGGTAACAATACTGAAAGCTATTCAAGCGTGTTGAAACAAATGATTAATACTAAATAGAATGATTTATGTTTGATTGTAATACTTGAAACAATTTAACAGTGAGCAAAAATTTAATTATTAGTATCACATAGCAATACTTGGAACTATTATTTTGTGCAAATGAATCGTGTTAAATAGAAATATAAGGGTTAACTAATAATGCTTGAAACCCTTTAACTGTGTGCAAACAATAGCAATATTTGTTTGCAAACAAATTGTCTCTAATTCTTAAAAAATAAGATTCCCAACAAACTATTTATTTACAAATCTTATATGCAAAGAAATAGACGATGTTAAATTAAATTGTTAGTGTTACATTGCAATATTTAAATTATATAACTGTGTGCAAACAAATGAACCTCTGGATCGTTTTAAAATGTTATCTGCATATTATTTGTTTTCTAATACTGTAAATTTGATAAATATATGTATTAACAGGTTTTGGTATTAAATAACCGACAAGGGTTGATATGCCATAAACCCAAGCAAGCAACCACCCAACTTTGATATATGCAGCTAGTAATTGCATCAAAGTGTCACTCTAAGACTAGCCGAGAGCGAAACAACTACATTATGCGCATCAGAAGGCGATGCACATGTATATGTGCATTTGCAGAAAGGAATACCTGTATTCGTTCAAATAGTATGAAAATAACAGATGCAAAACAAAAACAAAACAAAAAATGAAGCAGAACGTCTGTATCTCAAATCACGTTTAAGAACACGTTCTTGTTCTGACGTCATAGTCGTGCACTCCCCAGATCATGAAAATGTCGGCTTCTATGAGGTCAGCTGCATTCTTCCCCCTAACCTGTCTCTCTCTCTCTCTCTCTCTCTCTCTCTATCTATCTATCTATCTAACTATCTCTATCTATCTATCTACATTCATCGTTTTTTTCCTATCCTCTCATGTCAGTCTCCTTCAGCATATTCCTATCTCTCTTTTCCTTCAACATCGATGTAGAGTATACATAGATCTTTTTTTTCTCCCTCTCCACGGACACACAGACACAAGGTACAATGGAGGTTTCCCCCAGTATTCCGTTCTCGCTCGTTAGCGCAACTTGCACTTGTCAGCAACTGCATTCTCGCGACTGTCCAATGTAGACGGTGATTCCATGCTGCAGACGCTACCAACAAATAACCTCTATCGGAATCACCTACGTTATTTCAAATCCTGTTTGTTCAACCTACCCACCCTTTTACCAGCGTCCACCAAACACAAAAGAAAAGATCTGAACGGGGGCAAGAAATCTGGGGGAAAACCCAACCAGCCTTTAATGGTGCATTTTCTTCACGTAACGAACTCAATTCAAATTTTACAAAAGAAGTTTATGTATTCGTTCTTTTGACAAAAAGGTTCCCCAGTTGTGAGAGCTCAAAATAGCTGACTCCAACTGGCGTCTGAAATTGATGAATTCAGTAGACCAGGGAATAAAATAAAGAAGAAATGAACTCGCTTAAGTCTTAGTAGATATTTTTAAAAAGAGAAAGGTTAGGATGAGTTTTAATTATGTATCATATATCTATATATAACTAAAAATTTCATAACGTTGGTTGGTTGTGTTTTACGGCATATCAACCTTTCCATGTTATTTAATGCCAAATCCTTTTAATACAGATATATTTGATATAAATGATTTGTAAACAATGAGTTTGTAGGTAACCATTTTCAAACAAGATTTCATTTCTTTGCACACAGATAAATGGTTTCAAGTATTGCTATCTAACACTAATAGTTTTTTTTTTGCATTCAGAGGGTTTCAAGTATTGCTATCTATTTTGGTTTGGTTGGTTTGGTTTCTTTGTTTAATGGCATATCAACTCTTTTTAGGTTATTTAATGCCAAAGCCATTCTCCTAGAAGAACAGTTGTGGTACTATTTAACCCATAGCTGGGAGGATAAGGGGGCTCATACCTTTCCCAGGGGTATTTGCCCGAAAGTAAACGTAATAGCGCGACTGGGGTACGAACTTGCCTACTACGATTCCGCTGTCCATCGCTTTAAGCATTACACCACGAGGACACCCCCTTTTTTTTTGCATTCAGATGGTTTCAAGTATTGCTATCTGACACTAATATTTTTTTTTTTGCATTCAGGTGGTTCCAAGAATTGCTATCTGACACTAATAAATCTATTCAGCATTACACATTCGTTTCCTCACAGTTGATTAGTTGCAAGTGTTGCAATGCAATACTTACCCATCTGCAGAGATGCAATCGGAGTATTCTACAGCTCCAGCCGACTGAATATATACACGTATATATATATATATATATATTGGAAGTTTATGGTTCTCACTAGCTTACTTGGTGAGTTAATGGAGGACCAATTGTCAACAGTCAATAAATTTCACCACAAAACAAATATTTCATATTCACATAAATAATCCTTTAGCTATCAGAAAGTTAGGTAGGATCAAGACAAAAAGAAATCCTTCAGATTGTAACAATTCCTCCCTCCCTCTTCTCACACTCTCTTCTTTTGCCTGCCTTACTCCTTCTCAATAACAGAAGGTGGATATATGTGTATATATGTAAAGATTCATGCCGCTACGTGCACAAATATATGTGTATATGTATGCGCGAGCGACAGCACATACACAAAGATACTAACATTTAAAAGCACACATACTTCGGCACACATAATCACAAACAAAAAAACCCTTAAAACAAAAATTAACCGTATTAATATGATGGGCTCTCCCGTCTATCTCGACGCTTGAAAGCTGAACAGTTCAGTTAAGAATATGAACAATTGTAATACGTACACAGGCGATTGGTTGATAGTGGTGAAGGGGTGTAGAGAACCAGCCAAACTTCTTGATCAGCTGATAACATCAGAATGGGGCGCCAATGTGGTATGGATTCTCCTGAAAAACACGTCTCACGTTTTGCATTCCGACTTTTTCCTTCTTCTAAATAGGTCCCCAAATCGAGCCCACTTTTTTAGACGCTTAAACACACACACACACACACACACACACACACACATATATATATATATATATATATATAATATTCTATTTTGTTTTTGCTCTTATTTCTATTTCTGGCGTTGTGAAAAAGAGATGATGCAATTCGTACTCAAAAATATCTGAGGCAAGAAGAAAATTTCAGAAAAGACTAAAAACAACCGTGCTGCTTGAAAACAATCAACAATACTGCAATGTCTAGCCAAAAGAAAAAACATCGACAAAGTTACCTCCAGCATTACTTGATTCTCTCCATCAGATTGTTTAGTGTTATATACAGGACACCCGTTGAGGAGAGCTTAACCCTCTGCAGAGGTGCAGTCGATGTATTTTACAGCCTAAGCCGATTGAACAAGCGTTTACAGAGAGCGAGTGAACCTTTCAAAGAACTGGTTCCTTCTAGAATGAAGAAGATACCCCGCCCATTAAACATTTTCACCTACTTCCACGGCCTCAGAAACTAAACGAAGGGAATCAAACAACAGAGGTCCAAACACTTCAGGCAAGTAGTGAGTTTGTGCTTCACCGACCAAATAAGAGGATATGCCATAATCAACATAGCAGTCATTGGTGACTACGCTCGGACAACCACTTTCCCAGTTGCAATAGGACCACTGGGATTGTTTGAGAAGGTTTCTGACATAAAAATGAAAATTCTCGGAAATCATGATCCTGAGTACTCCTCACAGGCTTAGAAAATATATCCCAATCTTAGATGTTCAATAACCTTCAACGAATAATTCATTTACCTTATGTAATTGGTAAAAGTTTTTGTCAATAATTGTATCAACCAGGAAGATAAAGACAAAGAAGCGTTTTATACAAATCACCACGTGGTCTGAATGTGGCACAAGGTTGATTCGATATAGGCTACTCCACATGGGTCACTCCATTGATATTCCTCTGTGTTTATGCTTCAGACGCCGGGAAAATAAAGACAGCACTTAAAGACAGAGAACAACTAAAAAGTTTTTATGCAAATAATTTAGTCATTCATGATGGGTACTTCCTACCAGCTAACGCTCCGAAGAAAAAATGTCTGGAGTATAATAGTAATGATAACAATAATAACACGAAACTAACGGTGATATCAATTATTATTGGTGTGCTTGGTACCCTCACCAAAAGATTGATAATGAGATTGGTGGACTTGGAAATTAGAGGACGAGTAGAGACCATCCAAATGATAGCATTTTTAAAACCGTCCAGAATACTGAGAAGAGTCATGGAAACTTGTTGTTACCCAAACTACAGCGGAAGACCAACGCCTATAAGCGTTACACTATGTGTCCTGCTGGTTCGCTAAGCTTCTAAGGAGACAATCATCTGAAGGTTGCAGGTTCAATCCTGACAGCAGGCGAGTAACAATACAGGAATACTTAACACTTATACCCGAATATAGCAAACGGAATCAGAACAGGCGACCCACGTGGATTCAATAAAGGACGTAGTTCGAAGTTCCGTGAAGGTTCCTGAGTTCGACAAACACCTGAAGAAGGCCGGAGAATATATCGGCCGAAACGTTGTAGAAATAACAATAAAGATGATGACAATAGTCCAAAAACCCTTAATGATAAAAATCACCTAGCTTCGTCTCAGAAATTTTGACAACTAGGAAACCATCTTGTTTTAAAATACATGAACTCTGTTTTATCTGTTTTATCACAATGCCTTTTGCTAACTGGAACGTTAGTACGACTAGTTTTGTTTTTAACCCTCTAGGTTTAAGCAAAGACTGTTCCATTGTCAAGAACGATATCCGACGATACTCAGTGGTGCATAAAAGCTGTCTCGCGGTGGTCGAAATTGACACGGGTAATACAATGTACGATTTTTTGAATTAACGTGTTCGTTTCATCGCCACACGTGTCAGTAATCTCGGAAGTCATTAACTAGAAAACGTAACGATCTGTGAGACCAGCGTATCTTATATGCTTGACCTACTCAACTTTGTTGGCACTAGAGCGTGGAGTCGTGACCACTTAATAATTATTTCTCTTTTAGCTTCGCTAAGAATCTGATCTTTACAGAGTGACTATTTAGCTTTATAAAAGGTTAGAAAATACTTAAAGGTTATTTGGTTGGATTTATTTATTCAACGGCATAATAACTCTCTATGGGTTAGTTAATGCTGAAATTTAATCTATTTCTAGAAGTTTGGTTACTTGCGTTTAACTGTGTCCAAACAAATGAATAATATTTAATATATTAGTGTTAAATAGCAATACTTGTAAACACTTTACTGTGTGCAAACAAATTATTTATATAAAATAGAACTAAAGGTGTTTGATAGCAATAATTGAAACCATTTAACTGTGTAGAAACAATAGCAATACTAGGGTGCAAACAATTTATTTTTAACTCATTTAAAAGTGAAATTACCAATAAACTATTGACTTACAAAGCATATATATATATCATCATCATCATGTCGTGCGGCTAGCACGGATATCCCTGACCCTCTCTCTCCACGTCTCCCTATCATTCATTGCCTCCAGCAGGTCTTCAGGGTTACAACCCGTGTCATCACATAGCTGCTGCATGTATGTTCGAGCTGGTCGTCCTGCTTTTGATTGGCCATATGCGGGGGTCCACAGGAGCACATCACTTACGATCTCGTCCTTGCTTCTCCAGCAGTGTCCGGCATGTCTGGTTCGTCTAGCTTGTATAGTTTTCGTGACAGGTGTTAGGTGACCGTACAGCTGGCGCCTTGTGGGGTGTTGCTGCCAGGACTTGTTTAATATTTCTCACAACATTCTTGTATAATTGCCGTCTAGCTTCTTCTCCAACCGTTTAGTCAGCGTCCAAGTAGTGCATCCATACAGCAGCACCGACACGACCGCAGCCTGGAAGAGACTGCGTTTCATTTTATCGGTCAGGTTTGATTTCCATATGATCGAAAGCCTATCGATAGCTGTCCATGCCTTCGTTCGCCGTGTGTCGATGTCTTTTTCGGTTGGTGAATTTGTCAACCAGTTTCAGGGAGGTTCCGTCTAGTGTGGAGATGTCGCCTTTCTGATTAAAGCACATAAATTCAGTTTTGAGTGCATTAACATGGAGTCCAATGCCTGCAGCGGCTCGTTCCAAACTATGCAGTAGTGTTTCGGCTTGGTTGGGTGTATTGGCCAGTAGCGCTATGTCATCGGCGTAATCGGCGTCGGTAATTGTTTTTGCGGGGTACCTTCTGCTCCTTTTCTTTGTCAGCACGAAGCCGTTTTCCCTAATGTTATCGATCGATATCCGAAGTACGTAGTCTAGACATATGATAAAGAGGTATGGGGCTAGCGTGTCCCCTTGTAGTACTCCTGCTACAATGTCGAAGTATTCTGTGTCTCCATCCGGTGACTGCACTTTTACTTTGGTGTTTCTGTAGAGAATCATTATTGCTGCTACGGTTTCTTCTGGTAGGCCGTATGCTAGTAGGATTTGTTCCATCTTCCCTCTGTGAATGGAATCGAATGCCTTGGTAAAATCAACAAATAGTAATGTCGCCTGTAGCTTTTTTGCCAGTTCGCCTTCTAGGATTCTACGGATGGTCAATATTTGCGAGGTCGTGGACCTGTTTCTTCTGAAGCCATTTTGGTTTTTCCTCAGGATTTTGTCGATTTGGAGTACTATGCGGTTTCTTAGAAGGGCATTTTAGATTTTGGCTGCTATGGATGTAAGTGTTATACCTCGATAGTTCTTGGCTAATCCGAGGTCACTCTTTTTAGGGAAGGGGAGGATGCATCCCTTCATCCATCTGTCTATCGGATTTTGGTTATAAACTGCGTTGCAGTGTCGGAGCAGTATGTCGTCGAATTGTCTCGTCTTCCACACTTCTGGGGGAATCTCGTCAAGCCCTGCAGCTTTCGTATTTTTTAATTTTTCTAAGAACCGAGTTGAGTTCTTCTTTAGTGAACGGCCCTAGTTTAATGTCCAATTGCTTACTGATAATTCTGGTGATCGGTTCCTGCGTAACGTTCGAGGGGTTAGCTAGTAGGTATTCAAAATGTTGTTTCCACAGTTTTATTCTTTCTTGTTGGTTTGCCGCTTTCAGTTTTGCTTTGGCTGGGCTTTTCCTTCCACTCACTTCGTTTATTGTTTGCCAGGCTATCCTAGATTGCCTATCCTCCACCGAGTCTCTAATCTTATCTATCTTATTTTGTATGAATTCCGTTTGTTCTTTTAGATATATGCATGCTAATTGATATGGTGCCTTTTTTAGTATCCGGGCATTTGCAATTGTTGGGTTCTTCCGGTAGTTTTTGGAGGCAGTTTTCACAAGTGCACGTTTTTCTCTAACCTCTTCCGTTTCCCATGGGGCTCTATATTTCTTTCTAGGTTTTGTTGGAATACACTTCGATGCTGCCTCGAGGTGTGCGTTAACGAAATTCTCATATTCGTCGTTTGGGGTATTTTTTTTTTCTTCCTTCTCTTGTAGTGTCTCGAATCTGTTTCTTAGTTCTAATACATATTTATCTCTAATATCTCTGTTGTTAAGGAGGGCCCAGTCATAGTGTTTAGTGGTCGCTGTTCGTGTGGCGTTTTTTCGTAGGCTTAGTCGTATTTTTGCCGTGACTATTCGGTGATCGGATGACAAACCCTCGAAAGAGGAGTATGCCTCGCAATTCATCGCGTTATTTTTCCATTTCTTATTTATAAAGACGTAGTCTATGTGTCCATTTAAATGTGTGCGAAAAAATGACTGATGTTACATTGTTACAGTTAAATAGCAATACTTCACGCCATTTAACTGTGTGCAAACAAATGATTAATAGTAAATAGAAATATACATGCTAGATAGAAATAATTGAAACCATTTAACTGCATACAAAAAATGAGCTCTGGTTCGTTTAAAAATGTATCGACAAAATGAGTTAATGAGTCATATATATTTAACATATATTTAAAAACAGAATTTGGCATTAAATAACCAACAAAGGTTTATATGCCATAAAACCCAATCAAAACAAACCAAACAATTTGCATAGAGCCAGATGGAATCAAGCATTCCTAAGACAAATAATTTTCAAATAGATCAGTTTTACCTATAGATGGGAACCTAACAGCTACTACCATTGCGGGTCAGAGTGGAACTGAGAGTAATGCCAAATGGGGAGTACTCCACACTCATAGGTGCTGCAGGACTAGTACCTCACCACCTGATACAGTTTAGTGTCATTCCCTGGAAATTATTTTTGGACGGGAATTACCCCTCTGAAGAGGAATGCAGTCAGCCTATGTTAAGCCCTTCTGACGAAACTTTAAAACGTTTCTCTCTGAACTAAGAGTTTGTAGGCCAGTTTAATCAACCATTCCTAATATACTAACTTCGGTCTTCACAAAGTTTTCTTAAATGAGTTAATATCAATATTGGTGTGTAGCTAACGCTAAAAGGATTGGTTTGTTTTGATTTCTTTGTTTAATGGCATATCAACGTTCGTGGGTTATTTAATGCCAAAGCCATCTTTCCAGAATAACAGCTGTGGGTCTATTTAACCCATAGCTGGGAGGTTAAGGAAGATCATACTATTCCGGAAAGTGTCCGAAAGTGAACGGAATAGCGCGACTGGAGTTCGGACTCACAGCGATTCCGCAGTCCAGCGTGTTAACCATTACACCACGGGAAATAGACAATTATTTTGGTGGAGGCCCTCCTACACACGAATACACGTTTAAGGGCAATTTTTTTTCTCCCTCGAGAAGTGCTTTATGTATTAGGAAATAAACCTGACCCGACCTTAGAGGTGGGAGGGACATGGAAAATGGCCCCTGACTCTAACTCTTCAAAATACTAACAAACTATTCACTTACAAATTATATATGTATATCCATTTAACTGTGTGCAAACAAATGACTGATGTTACATTGTTACTGTTACATAGCAATACTTGACGCCATTTAACTGTGTGCAAACAAATTATTAATGTTTTGATCTATACCAGAATGCATCACAGACAAATATATAATTCGCCCTGAAGTCTTTCAGTGCTTTATTACTATAGTGAGTTTGTTTTTTTTACTGATGCCCAATATTTGTCGCCTTGTACCAGACTATACCATACTTGAATATTTTTTAATTCATTAACTTTTTTATTCCTCTCTCTCTCTCTCTCTCTCTCTCTCTCTCTCTCTCTCTCTCTCTCTCTTATTTATTTTCTATACGGCTTTCATTATTGTCTTGGGTGACAGCCAAATCCTGTATTATTACATGACCTACATCAACTGGCCGTCGACATGCATCAAAGAATTTCTATGTTATTGTCTCAAAACCTGGAACAGTAACGTGATTAAATATATCGACCGTATTTAGCATTCGAGGTGCACATAGACACACTCTAATGTACCGAAGAAAAACGTAAGTAATTTTCGTATACATATTTACCAACCTCTCCGCACAAGTAGGATGTGACACAAGGTCAATTTTTTTGCGGACTTTAACCAGCTTGTATTCATAACTTTCCCTCTCCAAGACCGGTTACCATACCAAGGTTAAAGAGCCCAATTTGTCCGACTATTTACTAATAGTTGGAAGGGAAATAGTTGAATGCATAATGTACGAATAGGAAGTGCGTAGAGATAGTGGGTGTTTACTCCCCACAAGATAAAATATCTACCTCCCATTAGATTAGGGCTAAAATTACATCCTACTTCTGGTATCGTTGAATCTCGTGCCTCTATTTCCGCTCATTGGGTGTTATTTTTAACATTAGGTGGGATGAGCCCCTTAAACTGAAAATGGTTCAGCCAGCGGGTCGATATTGGTAAGGTCATTACGTCATCGAATGTCTTGTTGAGTATCCTTCTATTGGTCACCCGTATAAGACGGTCCCGTATAAGATGGTTCCAGAATAAAATGGTCCGGCCATAAATGTGTTTAATGATAAAACTGGAGCTGATTCTGTTCATAAGAAAAATAAGAAATTATTTTTTTTATCATATGTCGGTGGGCGGGAATGACCTAACGGTTGACAGCTCGATAAACGAAACTGGCGAGCCGAGTTCAAATCACGGTTCACTTCACAACGACCGGATATTTTTCAACATATAGAACTCGTTTCCTTAATTCTTTTAGTTTGGTTTGGTTTCCTTGTTTAATGCCATATCAACCTTCATGGAATATGTAATGCCAAATCCACTCTTTTTTAAAGATATTAATGTTATATTCAACCCATGACTGGGGAGACGGAGAAGGCTCCTCATACCCTTTCCAAGGGTATTAGTCCGAAAGTGAATGTAATAGCGCGACTTGAGTTCGAACTCGTACGCTAAGATGCCGCCGTTCAGCACATTAACCACAACGCTACGGGGATTCCCCCAAGTTTCTTTTAGAAATTTTAATGCAAAGGTCATCCTTGGAGAAAGAGTAGTAGTAGAACTGACTTCCCACCGTGTCAGAATATGGCACAAGGCCGTTTTATAATGAGAGCGGCGCACGAATCGAGACTCGTGCGCGGCAGGTATAAAAATTTTCACCCAGTCAGCGTTCCTTTTTTTGGATCGCCTCAGGCACCAAACATCAAACTTAGTCCCACAAGCAGGCAAAGACCTGGGGGAGACGGCCTCCCGGGGCCAAGATTTCATTGGAAGCAACACAGCCGCCCGATACGAATGCCAGGTGGCCGACCCGATTGCTCGCCGCGTACTTTTTGTACAATCCCTTACAAAATTTATCTATTTGCTTTTAAGAGTAATCTTGAATGTTCGTTCCCTTTCCTTTTAGTTTTGATCCTGAGTTTTGCAATATCAATTAATGGCACTTTTTTAACTGCTGATATTATGTGTTTAAGTACTGACTACATTTCAGAATTTCTCGTGGATTAAATCTTAATAAATGTTTAATTATTGGATGAAACATAATTAGGTTTGATTTGGTTTAGTTCTTTCTTTAATGGCACATCAATTTTCATGGGTTATTTAATGCTAAAGCCATCCCTGTAGAAGAGTAGAAATGGAACTATTTAATCCATAGCTAGGGGGAGTTATACTTTTCCCTTTTCGATAGCTACAACACCAAGGTGTAGAGGAGGGCGCAACACCTTTCCCAGGATTGAGTGTTCGCCAATGGCCTGGGAGACCAGAGTTCAATCCAAAGTCGAGTCATACAAAAGACTATAAAAAAGGTACTTGATGCTACCTTGCTTAATACTCAGCATTATAAGGTAAGGATCAGGGGTAAAGTTTTTCGTATGAGCACTTTTATTGATAGTACACACTTGAAACTCTAGTCCCCTTCGAAGTAATCTCCTCCGGCTGCAATGCTCTTGCTTTACCGTTCCAACAACTTCTGGAAGGCTCCAAGTCCTCTTGTGTCAGCGTGTCAATGGCCTTCGTCACAGCCTCTTTCATCTCCTCACTTGTCTCAAAACGACAGCCTCTGAGCTTAGGGAATAACCAAAAGTCACAGGGAGCTAGGTCTGGACTATAAGGAGGTTAAGGAGCTGTCTTGATGCCCATCTTGGTCAAATAGGCTGTGACAAGGATGGAGTTGTGGACTGGTACATTGTCCTGCTGGAAATGTCACTGAGCCGATTCGAAGGGTGCTGGCCTCTTCCCTAGGAATCTCTTGCTGAACTCCCTTAAAACCTCAACATGGCAACCCTAACCCTAACACTTTGGCCAATCAACTCTGGTGTATTGACTTCCTTACTCCTCCCACACCTGTCATCATCCCTCACAGACTCCCTATCTTCCTTGAATCTCTTATGCTACTCAAAATCTGATGCTCGATTCATGTAAGATGGTCCAAAAACAGTATGAAGCATTCCATACGTTTCTGTGGCATTTTTTCCAAGTTTAAAACAGAATTTTATTGCATATCGTTCTTCTAAAGTGTCCTCATGTCCAGATTGCATCTTTGAAATTCACCAGCTGTGACAATCAGGCTTTAGTAGGGCGTATTCCAATGAAGCTGAAATCATAAAAATTAGTCAGTCATCTCATAAGATGTATAGCAATAACATAATGAATTTTCAAGAGTCTACGTCAATTTAAAATGCTTGTACAAAAAGTCTGGAAACTTATTGAATTCACTACGTATATTTGAAATCAATAGACTTAGGACAATCCTCTCTCGAACGATTAATAATTTGACTAGATAGGTATTTCCATAAACGACTATGATAATCTAAATTGTTTTCAAAAGTTTAATGAATGATAAACACATTTCTTTCTTCCTTTGTTTAATGGCATATCAATCTCTGCAGGTTTTTTAATGTCAAAGCCATCCTTGTAGAAGAACAAAAACTCTACTATTCAACCCATTACCGGTGGGATAAGGAGGTTCATGCCTTTCCGAACGGTTGACCAAAAGTGAATGTAATAGTACGACTGGGTTTCGAACTCGCTCACAACGATATCGCATTCCCACACGTTAACCACTACGCAACAGGGACTCCACTTCAGTACACATTTCACTTTAAATCTACTTATTTCCTTATTTCTCCTTTCGGGAATTTTCTGAACGATTGCATTTGAGTCCAGCGTTATCCTAGGAAAAGGAAGGAAGAAACATTGTCGGAAAACAACAAGCCGGAGAATGCAATGTAATGGTTAAAGTTACAGTGCGCTTGATTACCTGTGGATAAGGGATATCATTTAAAAAAATACACGTATGTATAGGGTATCTCCATATATATGGTACCCATGTGACTGCAAATTACTCTTTTAATAATAATGTCATGATCTTTTTCTTGTTTTGGATTTGAAAATTGTATACTATAACAACTATTAATCCTCGATTACAATACCTTGGACAAGAGAGGAAAAAGATATTTTGCGTCACTACTTATTTAAAGACAAAATCATTCAGAACTGTCCCAAAATAGATGCAATTGATTAATATGATAATGATTTATTACTGAGACAAAAAAAAATAACTAAAAAAATATTGCATGTCCTGGAAGCTGGTATACTAACAATTAAAAAAAAACATTAATTTGATGTCTCTAACTCAAAGGATGTATTTTTTACCGGGCATGTTCTAAATGACCGCCATTGTGCACGTCTCAGAAATATATCATTATTATATTAATGGGTTGAATCTATCTTGTGACACCCAAAACATTTGCAACCTGTCAGCCACAGGCAGAATCAGATAGTAGTTCAAGATTTAAGCAAAGTAAAGCTGATTTAAATTCAGGGTTTCCTTCTCCTAGAATGGTAACCAAAGAACACAACCTGCCCTACTATTTACCCGTCACTGGGAAGTGGGGAACAGATGCATTTTAAAGGCATTAACATAAAGGGAAACGCAAGCTGCTTCGTCCAGGCTTGATTGACTTTGGATTAATTGATTGGTTTCAACAGAAGGAGATTCTTCAAGTCTAAGTCGGGGTAGCAGCGGAAGCCTGGGTTATCAGAGGCAAATCGGTCGTGGGCTGTGATTGGCTGAAAGAAGCTCAAGTGAAAGAGTCGTTGAAGTGGACGTGGGATAGAAAACTAGAAAAGAAAGTGAGTTGGTGCCGAGACGTAGAGATGTAAGGAGTCCCACACCGGAAGCAAAGAATAATACCAAGGTGTGTTTGTCTCTCTCGTCCTAGGACGGTTTATTTTTCTCTGTCTATCTAAAGCAGCTAACTCTGTTCATATTTTGTTTTCTCTCTTTTCAGCGACTGCAAAGAAGGGTAGTAGCGAATAAAATTTTGTATTAGCGAACCAAGATAGTGTTTGGTATGTTCCTTACTTACGGCGAGGTTACAATGGGGGTCTGACTGGAACTTCAGGCGTAGAGCTACACTCATAGACTATTTAGAACGAAGTGGTTTCATGTGTCGATTTGGTGTCGTAGCATTACAAACATCTGTCGAGAACCGTGATGATACAAGTGTCTATTTGGGGTTGGGGTTAGGGTTAGGGTATAACAATATCAATTATTCCTATCTAACACAAATAGTTTGCAAAGTTGGCCCTTGTGCCCAATCATGTATGTAATTCATATTTGAAAGTAATGATTAGGTTCTTCAAAAATGTGCAACATATTGATGATAAATAAAACTTAGTAGGCATCTCCACTCCAGGTCAGGGTTGACTGGAAAAGTAATGTTTAGTTTGGTTTCGTTGGTTCTTATGGCATATCAACCATTGTAGATTATTTAATGCCACATCCATTCTTATACAAATAAACAGTTCTATTTCAAATAATTCGGTTTAATATCCGTTTAAATGTCAAAAACAGTTTCATTTCAAACAATTCAGTTTAGTATAAGTACAGTTTTTGCAGTTAAACACAGTTAAACGTGAAATAACTTAACTTCAGACAATTCAGTTTAGCATAAGTACATAGTTTAGTTCTATTTGAGCCGTAGATAGGACCCAATCAGGTGCTACCACTCCAGACCAAAGCGGACCAAGGAGCGATGGCATTGAAGGGGTACTCCGCATTCCCCTAAACTCCAGCCTCACCATCTTATTGTTTAGTGTCATAATCAGTACACTCGTTGGAGAAGTCTTACCCCTCTGCAGAGATACACCCAGTGTATTTTTAAGCCCCAGCCGGCTGGGCCAGCGGAATAATGATAATGAAAGGGTAATAATAATATAAAATGATTATATATATATATATATATATATATATATATATATATATATATATATCGTATTTTTGTCCGATATAAAAACGTATACGGGCATTTTGATCGGCGTACGCAAAATTTCACACAAATAAACTGAACAAGTCGATAATTTCTACTTCCGAATCTTTCTCACTCTCCCTCCCTCTCTCTCTCCCTTTCTTTCTTTCTTTCTTTCTTTCGCTCTCTTTCCACCCTTTCTCATTCTTTTTCTTTCTCTTTCGCTTTTTCTTTTTATTTTCTCTTTCTTTATCTCACTTTCTCTCTTTCTCTGTCTTTCAGTCTATCTCCTACTCTCACTCTCTCATTTTCTCGCACTCTCTCTCTCTCTCTCTCTCTCTCTTTCTTTTTATTTCTCTCTCTCGCTTTCTATTTCTCTCGCTCTCCCTTTCTCTGTTTTTCTCTTTGTTTCTGTCTCTGTCTCTCTGTCTCTGTCTCTCTCTCTCTCTCTGTCTCTCTCTCTCTCTCTCTGTTTATCCTTCTCAATTGCTTCCCCACCCGCTTTTCTCGTTCAGACGCACATGCATGCATGCACACATGCAAGTACACTTGGCAGTCAGGTGAGCGGATTGCATAACGCAGTTAATCACACTCACCTTCTCCTACGTCGTCAGCGAACACAGAGATTCCCCTCAAATACGTCATTAAATTATGAAAAGCGTCAGTCGCCAGGGCAACCATGAGGCAAACGGAGGGAAGAGGGAAGAGGGAATAAAACAGAGAGGGTATCGACGCGTTTGGCCTCTTAGTTATTTTGTTTGCACTGACAAGATGATATTAGATATATAAAAGCCATATCTACTACAGCTTTCACTTACGAAATCTCTTTCCACCCCCACTCCCTCTCTCTCTCTCTTTCTCTCTCTCTCTCACTCTCTCTCTCTCACTATATATATATATACATATAAATATAGGATATGCATTTATATTTAGGTTTAAAAATTCGATCTATTATAATATATATATATATATATCAGTGGTTTTCAAGCGTTTCGAAGTCAGGACTCTTCTGTATCCCGCCAACGCCAATAAATAAAAATGAAATCTCGTAGAGCCCGATATATATAAAAAAGAAATTTATCCAAGATATTAAATGAAAATCACATCCAATATTTGCATTGAGTAATGACATTTAGAGAGAGGGATTTGTTTGCCTTGCTCGGCATAAATTGTCAATTCTTAGTGATATTTTTGACAGAGATCCTCGCAATTCACTTTTCATAACAAATCTAGATCTGTATTTGATCGTCATAGTGATCATTGATGAAAATGCTGTTTTGGATAAATATGTTGTTGCAAAAGGTTGCAATATTTTCATGGGCTTTTGAGACAACAATAGATATTCAGAAACAAGATAAAGACAAAATTTTGGTTTGGCTTGGTTTTATGGCATATCAACCATTGAAGGTTATTTAATGCCAAATCTTTTTTGTACATATATATCAAATATATGATTAATATTTTTAAACAAGCCTGGGCTCAGTTTTTTTATACAGTTCATCATCATCATCATCATGTCGTGACGCTAGCACGGATATCTCTGACCCGCTGTTGCTACCTCTCCCTATCGTTCATCGCCTCTAGCAGGTCTTCAGGGCTACATCCCGTA
>CAUZXS010006324.1:52500-74876 GCA_963585895.1 Sepioteuthis lessoniana
TTCTCTCTCTCCCTCTCTCTCTCTCACACACACACACACACACACCAAATGTCCATATCATCTATCTCTTCTGGTAGATCTAATTGTCTGCATCCATTGTACATCAGTTTGTGTCTCAAGGTACTATTTACCAACCCCTCCGCTCGGGCAGGATATGACACAAGGTCAATTTTTAAGCGGAGTTTAACAGGTTTGAATTCAGAGTTTTCCTTCTCCTAGACTAGTTGCCTCACTAAGGCAGAAGAACCTAGTCCGTCCTACTATTTACCCATAGCTGGAGGGAGAATAAGGGGGTTCATACCTTTCCCAAGGGTATTTGCCCGAAAGTGAACGTAATAGCGCGACTGGAGTACGAACTCGCGTACTACGATTCCGCAGTGCATCGCTTTAACCATTACACCATTACACTTGTGTCTCAAGGTCATTGTAGATAATTGAGAATCACCAAGTTATTCATCATAATCATCATCATCATTATGGTCATCATCGAGTGGCGCTGACAGCACGTTGTTCCCTTATTCTCTCTCTCTCTCTCTCTCTTTCTCTCTCTCGCACACACACACACACACCAAATGTCCATATCATCCATCTCTTCTGGTAGATCTAATTGTCTGCATCCATTGTACATCAGTTTGTGTCTCAAGGTCCTTGTAGATAATTTAGAATCACCTAGTTATTCATCATCATTATCACCATCGAAAATAAAGTGTGAGAGATTTATATTTTTATAAAGAAGTGTATTCGTTCGTTATTAAAGCCGTCATAACCGGTTAATGATGTTTCCGCCTGTAAGTGTATATTTGTAAATGTACACGTGTAGTTGTATTGTGGCTATACAACAAAAAGAAAATGTTCCAAAATGGATTAAACACACGTTTGCCATTTTGAGCCCGAGGTGAAAAGACAGTCGATAGAATAGAAGCACACAGACTCACCGCTAAAAAAAAAAAGCAAAAACAACTTCTAAGTGGCCAGAAAAAGGACTCGTGGGTAGAGTGTTCGCCAATGGTCCGGGAGACCTGGCTTCAATCTCAAGACGAGTCATACCATAGACTTTTAAAATGCTACTTGACATCTCCTTGCTTAACACTCAGCAATATAAGGTACGTATCGAGGGTAAAGTGGAACAATCCAGAGAAAGGAGTAGCACCCTCCCCTAAACCTCAGTGTAGTAGCTTTTGAAAAAGGAGCCTTCTAGTCACCCTCGACTACGGTCACCAACTTCACTTTACTTACTATTGATTCCCTTGAAAAATGCAACTGCAAATAACTTTTTTTATTACCAACTTGTTAGATAAAATCATTGAATATCCTTACACGTATATTTAGTCATCCACAGACAGACTGTTTCATTGTATTACAACACATCAGTGTGGCTAGACACGTGAGATGCCTTAAGCTGAGATAAAAATCCGGCCAACTTTATATCAGCCCGATAACACAACATTACGGCTACCAGCAACCCCTACGGAAGCGAGAGAATTTAACGTATATGAATTAAATGTTGGCATTTGTTTACGTTTTACGCTAACGGCTATCGAATTCTTAATTCGTTAGAAGGGCTTTGCATTATGTGATGGCAACCGTTAATTCTTTCACGAAAGTGTTCAACCTCCGGCAGGGAGCATATATATTTATGATTTATTACCTATATATATATATATATGTGTGTGTGTGTGTGTGTATATAAAACATTTCAGGCAATAAATTTCGATTGTCTTTATCGGGAATCCTTTTGAGATGAGGCTTCTTAATCTAAGAATTAATTTTTTTTTATTGCGGACTTTTTGTCCTCATCTTGTTATTTTTTGTTGTTTTTCTCACTACGTTTCCGCCAAATTTCACCTCTGGCCGTATCAGGTGATTAACCGCGACCTCAGATAGGAGTGCTGAGTCTTGTAACCATATCCCCAGTAATTACTGCCTTCCATAGTTGTTCTCTATCGCACCACGTTTTATGAAAAAAAAATATTCTCAGAATAAATTTCGAAGAACTCACTAAAATAAAGTGCATTTAGAAAATATATAAAATTATCACACAAATATGGTTGATTGAAAGTGTTTTAAGGTATATCAATCCTTGTGGATTATTTAATGCCAAATTCTGTATATACATATATATTAAATATGTATGAGTTGTAAATGGATTTATTTGTAGGTATAAATTTTTACACGCGCCAGCGCTCATTTATTTGCACACAGTTAAATAGTTCCAAGTATTGCTATTTAGCACTAGTAATTCTATTCAACATTTGTCATTTATTTGCCGACATGTATTACTAAGATATTTTAAATTCAATTCAAATCATTTGTTTGCACTCAGTTATGGCTTCAATTATAAAAAATGACTACATATTTTTATTTGACCCATAAACAGGAACCTAACTGTTACTACCACTCCTGGTAAGTGTAGGTCTGGGAGTAATGGCAATGAAGGGATACTCCGTATACCCCGAAGCTCCAGGACTGAAGCCTCACCATTGGATGTAGTTTAATGCCATATCCAGGACACTTGTTGAGAAGGTCTTACTTCTTTGCAAAAATGTAGTCGGCCTATTCTACAGTCCTAAGTCGACAATATGAGAAAACTATGAAAATAGATATATATGTCTGGAAATTCTAATCTTAAAAAGTCTTAAGGACAAATTAAACCACTTCTTAACACCAACATTGAAATCTGAGTAGCAACAAGTCTCCCATTGTCTTCTGGACTCTAGCTAATTTTAACGGTGCTATGGTCTATATTGTCTCGCTTCTTCTAACCATCAGTTCCCCAAATCTCTTTTCCAGACCCTTGAGGACAGTTCCCAGGTTGCCAACTACAATTAATATCACCGTTGTTTTGTTGTTTCACTGTTATTTCAGTTCTCTGGCAAGATCCAAGTATTTGTCTGTTTTTTTTTTTCGTTTTCTTTTATTTCCTCCCACTTTGTGGTTCACAGGAACGAAAAAATCCTCTCGCTGAAAAAAAGTTATTTTCTTATTTGTCTAAATTTCTGCGATGATGCCTAATAATTTTTATCACTTGGAATATTCTGTCGTCTTCATCATCATAGGTAAACTCACAACACTTCGGCCGATAAGTCCTTCGGCCTTCTCCAAGGTGTTTTATGTCGAACTCGGAAGCCCACAAAGGACTTCGAATCAAACCCTTTATTCAATCCACAGGGGAAAATTGTTCTAATTTCGTTAACCATAAAAGGGTATAAAAGTGCAGCTATAGTAAGTATTCTTCGTTTTTTATCTGTTGTCGGGATTGAACCTGCCTACTTCCCGATGATTTCACTTAGAAGCCCTTTTCAACCAAACATTGTGCTATGTGTCCTGCTGGACGATGAGGACGAAGACAATCGTCCGATTTTAAGTGATAAAAAGTACTAATTGTTAATTATCACTAGGTCTGGTCTTCTGGTTGCGACTGGGGGATCGGTTTGTATCTCAAAGTCCTTGTAGATAATTGAGAATCACCAAGTTATTTATCATCCTCCTCCTCATCATCATCATCATTATCATCATCAGCAGCACGTTTCCTTATTCTCTCTCTCTCTCTCTCACCAAACGTCCCCATCATCCATCTCTTCTGGTATATATAATTGTCTGCATCCATTGTACATCAGTTTGTGTCTTAAAGTCCTTGTAGATAACGGAGAATTACCTAGTTATTCATCATCATCATCATCATCATTATGGTCATCATCGAGTCGCGCTGACAGCACGTTGTTCCCTTATTATCTCTCTCTCTCTCTCTTTCTCTCTCTTTCTCTCACATCAAATGTCCCTATCATCCATCTCTTCTGGTAGATCTAATTGTCTGCATCCATTGTACATCAGTTTGTGTCTCAAGGTCCTTGTAGATAATTGAGAATCACCAAGTTATTCATCATCATTATCATCGTCAAGTTGCGCTGACAGCACGTTGTTCCCTAATTCTCTCTCTCTCTCTCTCTTTCTCTCTCTCTCTCTCTCACACACACACACACACACACACCATGCGTCCCTATCTTCCATCTTTTATGATAGGTCTATTAGTCTACATCCTTTTACATCAGTTATTTTAGAAATATCAAGTTTGAAATTTCTGTAGGTTCTTTTCGCAAATTCATTTTTTCAAATGACTCCCACGTATGTTGTATTTACCTATCCTCCATTCTCGTTTAAGAATGTTATCAACAAAATGTGTTCACGAATCATATATATGTAATACATATTAATTTGGCAATAAATAACCTACAATGGTTGATATGCCATTAAACCCAACCAAACCAAATCATATATATTTAATACATATGTATAAAGAGGATTTGGCATTAAATAACCTACAATGGTTGATATGTCAAACCAAACCAAACCACAAACAACTGTGTAACAATTATGTGTTTTAGGAATATAGGTGTGTGCCAAAATCTTTTAAGAAACGATCATACATAAAACGTGTATATTAGGGAGCAAAGAATGCAGTTTTCTAACCTCTAAGCAAAGTATCAACCCTCGGCGGACTGATATACTGTTAAAATCAATCAATCATTGTATTTAAGAAGGGTTCGAACCACAAACTACTGATTAAGCTGTCAACATTCACAAAGTTTTGGTTTAATACAATGCCCATTAGAGAAAAATGAAAAGATTGTGTTTCGCCAATCTTTCAACTGAAAAGCACGAACAAGACTAGAAAATCAGCATTCTAAATTGTCTTTCATCAATCTCCGGCATTTGTGTGTAAAACGCAGATTTAGATATTTATTCGACTTTATTTAAACTGAAATAAGGTTAATTTTCGGAAAATGCAAGTAAAAAACTATGTTCATTTTCAGCAAGAAGTACGTGACAACCAAGAAAATCAGCTTTATTGACATTTAAACTGACACCCGTTACATTAATCGTAGGTACTACCTGGAAAAACGCAACTTATTCAGCCACCAGGTTGTCGAAAGATACACGAAACTAATCCACCAGGCTGGATTTTTTCTATGTAGATGAAAATAATTCATTTAAATCATTTTTTATTTAAGAGGTTAGTGAAGCTGGACGAGTGAAATTGTACACTGAGGCGATGTATCGAACCATATGGCGCAAGGTAACCAATTTATGGTTAACAAACAGCCAGCCATGTGTTAAACACGCAATAAATATATGAAGAAAAAACAAACAACAAAAAATATAAAGTAGGTAGAGGGAAGAATTGCCGCTGACAGGTGAGGAGTTGTATACGTCAGAGAAGAAGGAGAAGAAGAAGAAGAAGAAGAAGAAGAGGAGCAAGCCACGAAGAAGGAGGAGGAGGAGGCCAAGAAGAAGAAGAAGAAGGAGGAGGAAGAGGCGGAGGCCACGACGACGACGACGACGACGACGAAGAAGAAGAAGAAGAAGAAGAAGAAGAAGAAGAAGAAGAAGAAGAAGAAGAAGAAGAAGAAGAAGAAGAAGAAGAAGAAGAAAGAGTAGGCTACAAAGAAAGAAAGAAAGAAAGAAGCTAATTTAATACCTGATGACGTCGATGGGGATATCCATGTTATGGTAGATTCGGGAAGCCACTTTTATTAGATATTTGACCGTGTTTCCCCAGCGACGCCGTCGATGACGTCAACAGTGACGTTGTCATCTTCCATTGGCTACCGAGGAAAGGATTACCTGCTCTCCTGTTTTTTAGTGTGAACTTCCATGCACATATTGTAAATATCTTAATACAATCTGACGCACACAAAAAAGCATGTTAAGTGACAGACAGAATTACAAATAGGTATGAGAATATTGATTGGAATTTTGTACATATGTCAGTTAGGGTTAGCGATACAGATGGTTAGAGAGGAACAAAAAAAATCGTAATAAATACCCCCTCACACACATAGATAGATAGATAGATATTAGTAAAGATCTTTTCGTTGCTTAGGGTTTCGCATGTTACCAAAGTGGTCAGAGTGACACGTAAAATTCCCGGTAACGGAAGGAGAATCGTAGTATTGTATTTTGAAAATGTTGTATATATGGGGGGGTCCTTGTGGTGTATTGGTTAAATCGTAATAAGCGAGTTCGAATTCCAGTCGCGCTATTACGTTCACTTTGGGACAAATACCCTTGGGAAAGGTATGAACCCCCTTATCCTCCCAGCTATGTGTTAAATAGCAACACAACTGTTCTTCTAGAAGGATGGATTTGGCAAAGAAGAAGAAATGAAACCGATATACTGTACATATATATATATATATATATATATATATATATATATTGTTTGAATGGGTTTTGATATTGAATCTTCAGTATGTTTTTCTAAGGTAAAGTTCAACACATATGGGTCGTTGAAAGTTTCTGGCCCAACTAAGATAGGAATTATGAGAGTGGGCTTAAAAGTTCATTGGCTGACCAAGATACGGTCTTGGAATGTTATCAATGGAGGTTTATTTTTCAACATTGTTATTCCTTCGATGTTGCAGGGCTTGGACCCCCTTGGTCAAAAAGGTAATCAAATGCAGATATGAGGTCATCATATGAACTTTTAAACAAATGAAGTTTTCAATCCACCTTCTTATTGTACCTTTCGATAATCCTAAAGGATCAAAAATCATCATCCACTTCTAGCGTGTGACGTCGTAGTGAATGAGATCGAACTCTATTCGCGGTATTTTGTACACTTTTGGACTAATATCCTTGTAAATGGTATGAATTTCCTCCAGTACCACAATCGTTCTTTAACAAAGATGGTTTTGGGTATTAAATAGCCCTCGAAGGTTGATATGCCATTAAACAAAGAAATCAGACTATCCATTATTGAGCTTCAAAATCTTAAAACAGTTCAGTCGATGCTTCATTTTCTCCCATTTCGCAAATACAGAAAGCAGCTTTAGAGGCTTTGAGGCCCAGTTTAAACCAATGTCTTCAAATTACCGAAACCCTGATATTATTATTTTCTATATTACGATCCAAAAGAACGATACAATTGTGTGATTTAAAAATTTTATGTGTAACGACACTTAAAACGTAAAAATTTTAAAACCAATTATGAGAGCATATCTTTAAAGAGACTTATGGGTCATTTGTATTGACTTTAGCACCGACAGTAGTTTTGCTAATATTTTTATCTCAATTCGTATCAGCAGAAAACTATGACTATTAATTGATTATTGAATAATTAAAAGCACTTTCTGGCTTTATGGAAGATTTTTGTATAACCATGGCTAGTGGCTCGTGTAGTAATTTCGATCCATACGAAACCCATCCCAATATCATAGTTTCACTTTGTAAATATCTACCTTTATTTCCAATTCTCGTCATAAGATAATGTTCTGGTACTATTCATTTTATAAGTATAAAAATGTTTTGGTTGGTACAGATTGAGTAAAAAGATGATATTGCAAAAAGATAAATATAGAAAGAAAGAAAGAAAGAATATTCTGTGAAGTCCTGCCTTGAAATTAGAATTCGATGTATTAGGATTTGTCTGACCTTGAACATCGGAAGTAATAGCTTTCATCATCGTCAAGTCGCATTGACAGCACGTATTACCCGGGTTCTTTCCCTCTCTCTCTCTATCCGTCCCTATCATCCATCGTTCCAGGCAGTTTTTCTAAACTACATCCTGTAATCGCTTAAGACAAGGTTATTTCTTTCTATCACGTGTGAAATAAAGTGTTTGTTGAATAAATGTAAAAAATTGTTTCGTCTTTCCAACTGTAATTATCTCAATTGAAATATAACATTGAATTAAAACTTCATTAGTGGTCTCTTTGTACACTTACCCAAGCAAGTGGATCTCATGTCGAATTCTACGCTCTGTGTCTTGACATCAATTAATAACTAAGATCAGTAAATTAACGCCTCGTTGCCGGATTTACATTGGTTGGAACATTGTAAATATTTGGTTAATCGAAAAATAATGTCCGATTTTAGATTAAACTTTTATTCCTGAATTTACGAATTTAATCAGTGTTTTAACTAGTTGACCTAATGAGTGGAGTGTTCGCCAATGGTCCGGAAGACCGAGGTTCAATCCCAGGTCAAGACATACCAAAGACTCAAAAAATGGTACTTAATGCTGCATTGGTTAGCTCTCAGCATTATAAGGTTTGGATCGAGGGTAAAGTGGAGCAATCCTGGGAATCCCCTATACCTTGGTATAGTAGCTATTGAAAAGGGAGCCAACTTTTTAACAAGTTAAAATATAATACGCTTTTCTGCCTTCGATTAATTGGTTTGGTTTTATGGTAAATCAACCATTGTAGATTATTAACGTTAATCTATTATTATACATGTAGACAGTTCTATTTCTAACACTTCAATTTAGTATAGGTACAGTTTTTTTTTTGTTTACACACGGTTAAATGTCAAAACAGTTCTATTTCAAACAATTCAGTTAAGCATAAGAACACAGTTTCAATGCCAAGAAACAGTTCCATTTCAAACAATTCAGTTTAGCATAAGAACACATGTTCAATGTCAAAAACAGTTCTATTTCAAGCAATTCAGTTTAGCATTAGTACACAGTTTAGTAGGGGTGTCCTCATGGTATTATGGTTAAAGCGATGGACGGTGGAATCGTAGTTAGCGAATTCGTACTCCAGTCCCGCTATTACGTTAACTTTCGGGCAAATACCCTGAGAAAGGTATGGACCCCCTTATCCTCCCAGCTATGGGTTAAATAGTACCTCTACTGTTCTTCTAAGAGAATGGCTTTGGCATTAACCTACAAAGGCTGATATGCCATTAAAACAAAGAAACCAGACCCATAGATAAGACCCTATCAGGCGCTTCCATTCCGGGCCAAAGTGGACCTGGGAGCGATGGCAATGAAGGGGTACTCCGCATTCCCTAAAGCTTCAGCATTACTGAAGCGTCACCATCAGCTTGTTTAGTGTCATATACCAGGACACTCGTTGGTGGTGGTGGTGGGAGACATCCCTCTGCAGAAAGGCAGTTGGTGTATTCTGCCACCCCAGCTTACTCGGCAAGCCATCGATTAACATGGTACGATAAAACTCAGAAGGTTTTGATGCAAAGAAATCTTTAAATTCATTTTTTACTTTTCTTTTGGAACAGAATGTTTTTTGGTGCAAAACAGTGTCCAGTTGCTTTAAAAAGATAGTGGTCGGGTGATTGAGAGATTACGGGAATATGGTGGCTGTGGACAAAGTGTCATCTCCCAAGTCAGTGAGCTTCTACTGTGTCATCCTGCTGTGACAGAGCAATGTCATGAAACAAAATTATGAACAGGCTTGAACTCATACAAAACCTTAAAAATCAAATTCTGAAAGAACTAATAGATACTCTAACGATTTAGAATGTGAATTTTTACACAACTGCAACTACTTTTTTTCCCCACAAGAAGAAGCCACTTTAAGTTTAAGTGGGCAGGCTTTGAAATTTGTCGGCTAATTTACATACCTTAGCAGCATTACCTCATCTATTGAAAACAATATCAACATACACTTGCGAAAGGCATATAATTCACTTAATAATATCAAACGTCCTTTCGATACGTACTTCAGAAAGGATCCCGAGAAGGCGTGGACAACTATTGGCAGGACGTCAATTATATAGGAATCTGATCTCTCTGATAAAAACGGGAATTCTTCCATGCTGTTACTGTGTCAGTACTACTGTAGGGATGTACAACGTAGATTCTAACCAAACTCATGAAGAAAAAATTAAATGAGAACTACACAAGAAAACTTGATGCATTTTTGAACAAATAATAGAAGTAGCACCTCACAAAACACCAGCTGTACGACCACTTACTATCCATCTCAAAAAACTTTCGAGTAAGACGAAGAAGACACGTGGGCACTGCTGGGGAAGTAAGGAAGAACTCATGAGCTCTTACGGACGACTGAGCACGAACACACCAGTGTTGGCCGACCAGTAAAGACTTACTAACTTCAGTCGAAAAGACAGGTCATGGAGGAGAAATAGATCAACTCTCCGGTACACAAAATGTTCCGGGGTCAGCGGTCAAAAAGAATGTCTTGCTGATCATCTTCTGGGACATGAAAGAACTCATTACTATTGATTTTCTAGATAAAGAATCAACAATAAACAGTCCTTCTTCTTCATACCAAATCTTTAGGCAATATTTCACCCGATTTATTGAATTGACCCGTGCACATGTGTTTGTGTTAAACATCTTTTACGTTCTTTATCACGGATTATTTTTTCCTATTTTGAACATGGAAGTATTTATTTATTTATCTGTCATTTTATCTGCCACATTTTCTGCCAATTTACTAGATTATAGTCAACATTGCTGCTTGTCAGTTACTAAATATGGCACATCAATTTGTCATCATCATAAGAATCTTCGCGGTTCCACATCTATTTCTATCTTCTTTGCTTCTATCGTCAGTATTGCTACTATTACGATCGCAATCGTCACCTCACGTATTTCCATGACAATTAGACTTAAAATCAATATAATAAAACCCGCTTCGTTAATTTTTATTGTAGGCTATTTCTGATGTACCTTACCTGTCATGGCCGTCAAAGTGATCGACGACGTCACTGACGTCGCTACCGACGCTGCTGTTTACGCGTTCCAATGAGACTGACGTAGCGCTCACGTCAGAGAGACAGCGCACTTTTTGTTTTGACCTAATATCGATTTTACCGCCACTTCTTCTTCTTCTTCTTCTTCTTCTTCTTCTTCTTCTTCTTCTTCTTCTTCTTCTTCTTCTTCAATCACCTTGTTAACTCTTTCACCTACTAACAGCTTCTTCTTCTTCTTCTTCTTCTTCTTCTTCTTCTTCTTCTACAATCACCTTGTCAACTCCTTCACCTACTAATAGCAACTACTTTCTTCTTCTTCTTCTTCTTCTTCTTCTTCTTCTTCTTCTTCTTCTTCTTCTTGTCAACTCTTTCACCTACTAACAGCTTCTTCTTCTTCTTCTTCTTCTTCTTCACAATCAATCGTTTCCTTCAACTTTTACGCCTGCTTCCCTCTTCTTCTAATCCATCCTTTTCTATGCTTCCTCCTTCTTTTTTTCTTCATCATTCCCCGCCCTCCATCTCTGTTTTACTTGATTCAGCTCTTTTTTCCTATCATTATCATCCTCATCTTTTTTCATTTCCTTTTCCTTGTTCTCGTACTCTTCCCCCAACAAATATTGTCTTTTTTTATGTAAAATATAGTTTCATCAAGGACATCTGTTTAACATTCAATTTCCGCTAACTTACCTTTCTGTTTATCTCTCGAACATTATCTCAAGTTTCGCATGAAGGAACTTTATATAATAGATAGATAGATAGATAGATACCTTAAGTTCTATCAAATATGTTTGTAGTCGACAAATCAGGTTTTGCCGTATCGGCGCAAAGGGCAAAAAAACAAATACCAAAAAAAGATAATACAATCAAAAATTGATTAAATAATTAGTTAATTTTAACAAAGAACTCAACTACGAATAAAAGTTTAAAGATTTCGGCTTTCAAATCGTCACAAATTACAACAAATACAATTAAGAATTAATTAAGCTGAAAAAAATTATATATATGATTTTATATATATATATATATATATATATACGCGTGTGTGTGTGTGTGTGTGTAAATTTATGCATGTATATATGTATATGTGTGTGTAAATAATTGAATATATAATACATATATATATATATATATATATATATATATATATGAATTTTAATTGTGTTTATATACCTACTATCAAACAATCTATTTATATCCTTCTCATTATTATCAATATTTAATCCAGATATAAAATTCTATTGAAACATTCATCTCCTCTTTTTATCCTATATATTACTATATACATTTCTGTGTATATATATATATGTGTGTGTGTGTGTGTGTGTGTGTGTGTGTGTGTGTGTGTGTGTGCGTGCGCGCGTGTGTGTGTGTGTGTGAGAGAGAGAGAGAAAGATAGTTTATTTGGTGTATGCATACACGATTACTTATATTTATATATATGTATGTTTGCCTGTGAATGTGTAAACATGTGTACATACATATATATCATCATCATCATGTCGTGCCGCCAGCACGGATATCATTGACCATCTCTCGCCACTTTTCCCTATCGTTCATCGCCTCCGGCAGGTCTTCTGGGTTACATCCTGTGTCCTCACATAGCTGCTGTATGTAAGTTTGGGCTGGTCGTCCTGCTTTTGCTTGGCCATATGTGGGGGTCCATAGGAGTACGTCACTTACGAGATCGTCCTTGCTTCTCCAGCAGTATCCGGCGTGTCTGGCTCGTCTGACCTGTATAGTTTTCGTGATGGGAGGCAAGTGGCCGTACAGTTGGCGTCTCGTGGGGTGTTGTCGCCAGGACTTGTTCAATATTGCTCTCAACATTCTTGTGTAGTTGCCGTCAAGTTTCTTCTCCAGCCGTTTAGTTAGCGTCCATGTAGTGCATCCATATAGCAGTATCGATACAACCGCTGCCTGGAAGAAACTGCGCTTCATTTCATCGGTCAGGTCTGATTTCATATGATTGAGTGCCTATCTATAGCCGTCCATGCTTTCGTCAGTCGTGTGTCGATGTCGTTTTCGGTTGATGAGACGCTACTTCCTAGGTAGGTGAATTTGTCCACTAGCCTCAGAGAGGCCCCGTCTTGAGTGGTAATGTTGCCCGTTTGGTTGTAACACATATATTCAGTTTTGTGCGCATTGACATGGAGGCCAATGCCTGCTGCAGCGTATGTGAGTAAATACGTTTATATATATATATAGACATATATGTGTGTGAATAATTGCATATATATATAGATATATACATGTGTGTGTGTGTGTGTCCATTTGTCCACTGATTTTTTTCGCATTTTGACGGATTTTTCCAATATGCTTTTTCTCCATATATATATATATATATATATTTCTCTTCTTACATAGTCTCATCTCTCACTATATACATTTGTGTATGAGAGAGAGAGAGAGAGAGAGAGAGAGAGAGATAGAGACAGAGATAGAGATCTCGTTTGATGTAAGCACACACATACACACACACAAGCACCTGCATTCACATTAGAATACAGACTGAAATAATGGTAAACAGAATGCGTCATATATATATATATATATATAAGAGGTTCGTTAAAAAAGTTTTAGATCTCACCCAAAAGTGAACATTTTTGTTTTGTCAACTCGCTGCCACTAGAAAAACTTACTCAGATATAAGTCTTAATCTAAAATTTGAGTGAGGCTTGAAATAGATAGATAGATAGAAGCTGCTCGAATAGATAGACCTAAACAGAGAAAGAAACTGAAGATTAGCTACGGAGATAAACAAACAGATATAGAAGTCTATATGAGTGGGCCCAACATCCTACAATGTTTGCTGATTGTATTGTTGTCGTGTGCGTCATAGTGTGCACAACCTGGTATTCTTGCTAATTTTGAAATATTGACAACGAACGATATAATCTAATTCGCTAAAAAGGTCTTTGTGTCTTTCTATTTATGTCTATAGATTGGTGAAAAAGCTAGATGAAAACTGCAAAAGAATGCTACGTGCACTTTTGAACAAATTCTAAAAGTGGCACACTACAAAGCAGAAGCTGTACAGCCACCTGCTTCCAATCTCACAAGCGATCCAAGAAAGACAAACAAGACACGCTGGACGCTGCGAGAGAAGCAGGGACGAATAAATTAATGACGTTCCCCTGAGGTCTTTTACGCATGGACTCACCAGTGTTGGCCGACGAGCTTTGGGTGGACACTAGATACTATCTAGAGGACTCGCCAAGGGCAATAGCCGATAGCGAAGGATAAACAAAAAGACACAATAGAGTTAGTGCTAACATCACAACGATGATGATGATGATTTATACATTAATAAGCTTATAGCGAGCATAGTCGATATTACGAACAATGTGGATGCCTGGGAACATAGTCGATGTTGTGAACATGGTAGATGCTGGGAACATGGTCGCTGTTGCGAGCATAGTGGATGCTGGGAACATGGTCGATGTTGCCAACATGATGGTGCTGGAAACATGGTCGATGTTGTGAATACGGTGGATGCTGGGAATATGGTCACTGTTACAAACATGGTGAATGCTTGGAACATGGTCGATGTTGTGAATACGGTGGATGCTGGGAACATGGTCGATGTTGTGAACATGGTGGTTGTTGGGAACCTGGTCAAGGTTCCGAACATGGGGGATGCTGGGAATATGGTGGATGTTGTGAATATGGTGGGTGCTGGGAACATGGTCGCTGTTGCGAACATGGGGGATGCTGGGAATATGGTCGATGTTGTGAATATGGTGGATGCTGGGAACATGGTCGTTGTTATGAATATGGTGGATGCTGGGAACATAGTCGATGTTGCGAACATGGTGGATGCTGGGAACATGGTCGATGTTGTTAACATGGTGGATGCTGGGAACATGGTCGAGGTTGCGAACATGGTGGATGCTGGGAACATGGTCGATGTTAACATGGCTGATGCTGGGAACATGGTCGATGTTGCGAACATGGTGGTTGTTGGGAACATGGTCAAGGTTCCGAACATGGTGGATGCTGGGAATATGGTCGCTGTTGCGAACATGGGGGATGCTGGGAACATGGTCGATGTTATGAATATGATGGATGCTGGGAACATAGTTGATGTTGCGAACATGGTGGATGCTGGGAACATGGTCAATGTTGTGAATATGGTGGATGCTGGGAACATGGTTGATGTTTCGAACATGGTGGATGCTGAGAACATGGTCGTTGTTGCGAACATGGTGGATGTTGGGAATATGGTCGCTGTTGTGAACAAGGTTAACTGTATTTATGCATTCAATTTTGTTAATCCTTTACGAGAAAATGAATTTCGCTTACACGTAGGGAAAAATAGAATTTTCCTGACGACTTTTAGAAAACGACTATCGTTATAGTCCCCTATCCACAAACGCGCCACGGTACCTAGAGGCTTCAACAGGGGACATCACCATCCGCGAGATTTTTATGTCCCAAGGCATTTGTTTTTGCTTAGCCACAATAAATAATTGGTTTGTATGGGTTTTATGACGCATTAACTTTCGTTGGTGATTGATCGCCAAATCGTCTTCAGTCATACATATTACATACGTATTGTTTGTAAATTCATTTTTTGTGAATAATATTTCTAAACGGGCCCGAGCACATTTAAATAGTTGGCCCAGCGGTTAGAGTGTTCGCCAATGGCCCGGGAGACCTGGGTTCAATCCCAGGTCGAGTCATACCAAAGACTTTAAAAATGGAACTTGATACTTCCTTGCTTAACACTCAGCATTATAAGGTACGGTTCAAGGGTAAAGTGGAGCAATCCTGGGAATGGAGTAGCGCCCTCCCCTACACCTTGGTGTAGTAGCTATCGAAAAGGGAGCCTTCGGGTCACCCTCGACTATGGTCGCTAACTTTACTACTCTACTTACTTCTATGTAAACCTGACAATCTAATTAAAATCAGTCATTTGTTTTCTCATAGATAAATTGTTAATCGTAAATGATTTTGAAGAGAATAGTTTGTTGGCAACCTTATTTGTTGATAGGTCAGATCTAATCTTCAAGCAAGTATTACAATTGTTTCCTAAAAGTTAAATAGTTTTAAGTATTGCTCTCGAACACTAAGAATTCAATTTTGTATTAACCATTTGCTAACACAAAGTTAAATTGTTTCAAGTTTTACTTTTCAACACTGATGATTTAGCTCAACACATTCATTGATTTGCCCACAGTTGAATTCCAAGTATTGCTATGTAATACCAATAATTCAATTTTTGCACACCGTTAAAAGATTTAAAATATCCCCATATAAAACAAATAATCATATTTAATATTAATCATTTGTTTTCGCACTCTCATATCGTTTCAAAAATTACTATGTAACGCTAACAATTCAATTAAACATTAGTCATTTGTTTGCACACAGTTAAATGATTAAACAGTTCTATTTAACCAGTAGATGGTGCACTATCAATTACTACCACTCCAGATCCGAGTGGACCTGGGATTGATGGTAATGAAGGATGTTGGTTCTGGTTAGTGAACGCTTGTAATATTTAATAAAGGACAAACCACGATATGAGAGGAAATAGAGATATATTCTCAGGAAAAATTATATACAATAGAGAGACTATTAGTAGACAAGAACATAGAATTAGTGAATACAGAATAAAGATATAGTCCAAAGATAGTATTGGCTTCCGTTATTACGGTAGCAAGTAAGGTGATCTAGTGCGATCTCCAGTCTCCAACGCTCTACTACTATTCCTATAAGGCGCTGCACTTCACCTTTTAGTCTGCCCTGGTATTAGTAGCTTCTGCTATATATAGCAGATGGACTAGTTCATTGTGTGGAGAAAGGTGGGTGATACCCAACAAAGGAATAAGTCCAAATAATCCAAAGCTCTTGGATTGGACCCTCATCATTAGATTGTTTAGAGTCATATCTCGGGCATTCATTGGGGTTGGGTTACCTCTCTGCAATAATGCAGTCGGGGTATTCTGTAGCCTCTGCCGACAGCATTGAGGGTGACTCGATAGCTACTACACCAAGGTATAGGAGAGGGCGCTACTCCTTTCCCAGGATTGACCCACTTTACCCTTGATCCGTACCTTATCTAAGTGTTAAGCAAGGAAGCATCAAGTATCATTTTTTGAGTCTTTGGTACGACTCGACTTGAAATTGAACCCAGATCTTCGGGCCATTGGTGAACACTTTAACCATTATGCCAATGTCTGTATGTACAACAAATAAAAGAGTCTCAATGCCGTATTTATATGTATATAAACCCTTAATGAAAAAATTAAAATTATTGTTATTAGTAATTTAAACCATACAACTATGTGCAAACATATGACTATTATTATATGAAAACAATTACTTGAAATTTTGTAATTATTAGTATTAGATAGGAATACTTGAAACTATACAAGTGTATACAAAGCGTTTGTAATTGATGGGATTTACTTGATATCACTAAAAATTCACCAAAATATCAGTAGTTTGTTTACACACAGTTAAATGACCAAACCGTTCTATTTCATTCTGTTTCAGTTTGGCATTAGTCATTTATTTTCACACAGTTTAAATGTCAAACAATTCTATTTGACCTATAGATAGGACCCTATCAGATGCTACCACTCCGAGCCAGAGTGGGTCTGGGAGCAATGGCAATGAAGGGGTACTCTGCATTCGTCAAAGTTCCAGCACTACTGAAATCTCACCATCAGGTTGTTTAATGTCATATACAGAACACTCGTTGAGCGGGGGTCTTACCGCTCTGCAGAGATGCAGTCGGTGTATTCTACAGTCCCAGCCGACTGGTATTCTTATCTAATACTAACAATTATCGGGTTTCAAGCAATCATTTCTATTTAATGACAGTCATTTGTTTGCACATAGTTATAAGGTTTAAAAAACTAATAACAATAATCCTTAGTAAATAATTCTAGGTTCAAGAAACTATTCTTAATACAAATACTTTATACACAATTGTATGGTTTCAAGTATTTTTATCTACTCTTAATAATTACATATTTTTAACTAATTGTTTTTATATAAAAATAGTCATTTGTTCGCATACAGTTAAATGGTTTTAAGGTATTTAATATATGGTTAGATAGCATCATGTATTTCTATCAAATACCAAGTTTTTAAACAGATGGATTTAACTCTGAGATAGGACCTTAACAGGTACTACAACACCAAGTCAAAGTGGACCTGGGAGTAATTGTTCTATATTGTCATCTACAGCATCATAACGACACAATAATAAAGACGCAGGAAGACTTCTTTAGAAAAATATTTGTACCTCTCACTTCATTTGTAAGGTTCAAAAAGGTTTTGCGTGTGAGAGGGAGCTGGAGACCTATCAGAAACTGCAATATTCTAACCCCCACTCTTATGGCCGTCAAGGTTGTGTCTTTCTCGTTCTCCTGATGCTCAACCGGAGGCACAGGGGCTCAGCTCTCTGCTGGGTGATGGCTTTCTTTACTGCATCTTATCCGCAACTTCTCTGGGCCCCAACTCATCAGGGCCCCAAGGGCCTCCTCCGGCCGGGTGTGGCTTTCCCGACCACATCTCTTCTATAACTCCGTCCGATCTCTAACTGCAACTCATCAGGGGCCCAAAGGCCCCAAGGCCCCTTCGGCCTGATGTGGCTTTACCTACCACATCTCGTCTAACTCCTTCATCAACTCTAACTGGAACTGCAACTGTCTTGACTTCTGTCTTGACTGAGTTATATGATAGTTCAACACCCACTCAGTCGCCTACTCGATCTTTGAAATCGCATGTTTGATCGTCATCAAGCGGAAATAACTGCCATGCAGTTCACAGGTCACACTCTTCCGGTGCATCAGTCTATGAGTGTACCATGGGAATTTTTTTTAGCTCGTCTCATTTCATCAGCCAATTTCCGCCCACGCGATTTCCTCTCATAACTGCCATTAGAATGTGTCACCTCTTTCCGGTGCATCACCTTGGAATGGCATTTTTGGCCGGGTCGAAGATCAAAATATAACAATTGCAATGAAGAGGATTTCAAACTCTCCTAATCCCCTTATTATCAGATGAAGTTTAGGTCCATACTCAGGACACACCTTTTTTCGGGGTTGGCGGGGTGAAAAGGTATCTTACACCTTTGCAGAGGATACAGTAACTGTATTCTAAGAACCATCGATAGGAAGAATACAAAATTGTTGCTAAAAAATTCAAGGCCTTATCAAGACAAGTAGCCTTTTTTGTTATTTCTATTTTATTCTTGGCCTAGGGGTTAGAGTGTTCGCCAATGGCCCGGGAGACCTGGGTTCAATCCCAGGTCGAGTCATACCAAAGACTCAAAAAATGGTACTTGATGCCTCCTTGCTTAACATTCAGCATTATAAGGTACGGATCAAGGGTAAAGTAGAGCAATCTAGGGAAAGGATTAGCGCCCTCCCCTACACATTGGTGTAGTAGCTATCGAAAAGGGAGCCTTCGGGTTACCCTCGACTATGGTCGCCAACTTTAGTTACTTATTTTATGCAATTTAATTCTATGTTGAATGGACAAAAGAATCTTCCGTACAACCTCTCAGCCAAGTCGGTTGGGGCTGTAGAATGCGCAAACTGCATCTCAATAGAGGGGTAAGAACCCTTCCCCCCAAAGAGTGTCCTGGATGTAATACTAAATCATGTGATGGTAAGGCTCCAGTCCTGGAACTTTGAGGAATGTGGAGTACCTCTTGATTGCCATTACTCCCATGTTCACTCTGTCCGGAATGAAAGTATTAATTGGATCCCAACTAGGGGTCAAGTAGAATTGTTCAACCATTTACTAAGCTTGAAATCATTTAACAGTGTACAAGCAAATGATTAATATCAAATTAAGTCACTATTATTAGATAGCAATTCTTGAAACCATTTAACTGTGTACAAATAAAACTATTAATGTCAGATAGCAAGACTCGAAACCATTCAAGTGTGAATTGTGGGCAAATAAATAAACTCTGACTGGTTTAAAAACGTTATCTGCAAACTATTCGTTAACAACTTATATACATATAACATAATTTGGTATTAAATAACCGACAAGGTTTGATCTGCAATAAACCCAACGAATCTACTACTTGTGTGTGGGGTCTCTCTCTCTCTCTCTCTCTCTCTCTCTCTCTCTCTCTCTCTCTCTCTCAGTTTTTGCTGTTTTCTATTTTTACTCTCCCCTCTTCCACCTTTCGCTTTATTTTTCCTCTGTACTACCCTCATATTTCTCCCTCTCTCTCTCTCTCTCTCTCTCTCTCTCTCTCTCAGTTTTTGCTTTTTTTCTCTTTGTAGTATCCCTTCTCCCACCTTTCGCTTTATTTTTCCTCTCTACTACCCTCATAATTGTCAATCTCTCTCTCTCTCTCTTTCTCTCTCTCTCTCTCTCTCTTTCTCTCTTTCTCTCTCTCTCTCTCTCCTGCTTATAATACTTGCTATTACTTAAGAGCTCAATTACCTAAATAGTGAATTGGCTTATCGTTATCAATGATCTCGCGGGAACCTATGAGTGACTTCACGGTAAGTCAAAGTGCCATGTGTGTGTGAACTGCAAAGCAAATATCAAGTACGTTTTATTATTTTAAGACTTTGTGTCTTCGTCTGTCCGAATACTTTTTAGCAGAACATCGTATGTACAGGACACTAAATAAAAAAAAAGTGCTTCAATATTGGTAAATTGCAGGATTATGCAAGTTAGAATATGTATATTTGGGCAGCATTGATTCCCTAAGGCATATTTGATTAAACAATATAGACATTTTTTGGATACATATTTTGTATTTATCCTTTCAAAGTAGTCATGTACGTGCAAAGGTTACATCAATTTTCAAAATACCCCCTGATGAGGGCCCAAGACGTGGCCGAAAGTTCTCGGAACCAATTAATTATGGAATCCTTATTAACCAATTCCAGCCCGATATCATAACATCAATAGAGCGCCTTGAAAGGATTAATGTAAAATTATGTAGACAGAAAATGTCTATAGAGTTTAATCAAATATGTCTCAACGAAGAAATGCTGCCCAAATATACATACTTTAAATATATATAAAAAGCAAAGTTGGCGACCGTAGTCGAGAGCGATCCGAACGCTCTCTTTTTATTAGCTACAACACCGAGTTGTTGGGGAGGGTTCAACTCCTTTCCCTGGATTGCTCCACTTATCCCTGATCCCTACCTTATTATGCTAAGTGTTAAGCAAGGAGGCATCAAGTACCATTCTTAAGTCTTTGGTTTGACTCGACCTTGGATTGAAACCCGGTGGTTGACTGAAAGTAACTCCTTATTTTAAAATAACCACAATTCATTTCTCCTTAAAATTATAGTCAAGAAATGAATCCTTAAAAAATTCAAATTAGGTGTGACTTTTCAATCGCCCAAGTTCATCATTTTGATTTTTACAAGAAATGATTCATTAGTATTTTAAAATTTGGGTTTACTTTCAGTCTCACTAAAATCAAAAGGGACTGACCAGTAGATTAATTCCACTCCTGTTTCTTAATCGTTCTAACATATATGTTTACACCTTCTGCTCACGCCTATGAACGAATGAGTTCCACTTTATGTTTTTTTATTTTTATGTTTTTTATTTTTGTTTTATTTTCATTTCTATCCTTGTTTTCTGATTTTTATTTTTTAATTTCTTTAATTTTCCTATTTATCTTCTGAATACGAACTGTAACTCCTCATTCGCATCATATCTCTGGGACAATACAGAGCATGTAAAGAGTCATCCGACGAGACGGAGAATATACCAACAATATTCTCCGCCGAAATAAATTTATTATGACGGCTTAACCGAGTTTGAATCTCCATTTAATTGCACTATATATATATATATATATATATATATATATATATATATATATATATATCTTTAAGAAAAAAAAAACCAAAGACCGGTTAATTCATGATTATAAATTTATTTCGGTCCTGTATTTTCAGTTTCTGGTGTGAACCAAAAACATGAAGAAAAAAAATTAATACAGGACTTCTTCAGATCACATGGATAATCAATTAAATTCAAATTTAAATTTATATTTAAATCTAAAAACCAGAATAAACACGTGGGGTGTAGGGGGGACGAGATTAAGGAGTTACCTCCTCGTTTTATTGAATTTCCGTTTTTTTTAATTTTTCAAATTTCTTCTATCAGTTATAATTCCGGTAATTTAACTTTTTTATTTATTCGTTTAGTTTATTTTCTTTTCATGTTAAATTCGATAATTAACTTTTAAGAAAAATATTAATGCTTATATCAATTTCGATACCATTTAATTAGCTACCTAATTTTTATGTGCATATGTTGGATACGTTTTTTTTTCCTGGTTTCACTATTTATTTCTATGTTTTTAGATTTTTATAGTTTAAATTTAGTCTTATATATATATATATATATATATATACGAGGATCATTGAATAAGTTTCCAGCCTTTTTTCGAATGGGCACTTTTATGATAGTACACACATGAAACTCTAGTCCTCTTCGAAGTAATCTCTTCTAGCTGCAATGCACTTATTTTACCGTTCCAACACCTTCTGCAAGCCCCCCCCCCTGGAAGTCTTCTTGTGTGAGCGTGTCAATGACCTTCGTCACGGCCTCTTTTCTCTCCTCAATTGTCTCATAACGACAGCCTCTAACCTTAGGGTATAACCAAAAGACAGGGAGCAAGGCCTGGACTATAGGGAAGGTGAGCAACTGTCTTGATGCCTATCTTGGTCAAATAGTCCGTTACAAGGATGGAGTTGTGCACTGGTGCATTGACCTGGTGGAAATGCCACTGACCCCGATTTGAAGAGTGCTGGCCTCTTCCGACCGAATTTCTTCCTGAACTCCCTTAAAACCTCAACATAGTAACCCTAACACTAACCTCTTGGCCAATCAACTCTGGTGTACTGACTTCCTTACTCCTCCCACACCTCTCATCATCCCTCACAGACTCCCTGCCTT
>CAUZXS010006325.1:5000-17500 GCA_963585895.1 Sepioteuthis lessoniana
GTCGTTATGAGACAATTGAGATGAAAGAGGCTGTGACGAAGGTCATTGAAATGATCACACAAGAGGACTTACATGGGGCCTTCCAGAAGATTTTGGAACGTAACAACAAGTGCATTGCAGGCGGATGAAATTACTTGGAAGGGGAATAGAGTTTTATGTGTGTACTATCAATAAAAGTGCCCATACGAAACAGTCTGGAAACTTATTTAATGATCCTCGTACACACACACACACACACACACACACACACACACACACACACACATATATATATATATATATATATATATATATATATATATATATATATATATGAGCATGTTTCATTGAATAATAACGACAAATTTTGTCTGTATAACATGCTTAATTGACCGACTACTGCCTAACCACACAAAGACACAGACACACAAATATATATATGTATATATATATATATATATATATATATATGTGTGTGTGTGTGTGTGTGTGTGTGTGTGTGTGTGTGTGTGTGTGTGTGTGTGTGTGTAAATGCCGTGTTCCTTAGATAAGAAAATGCTTGCTCATATTTTTCTGGAAAATTAATCAAGTGTCACTGAAATCGTTTCCTCTCGACTCAACCTTGCTTTGCCTTGGAGGCGAAACAGACAATCTAATGGCAACTAATCATAATGGCGTCGGAGTCACTTCCGCTGATAGCAGAGACAAAGTCATTAGTAAAAGAAGCCCCCTCTCTTCTTTTACCTCACCTTCGTCTACATTCCGTAATATCTAAGCCCCCCCCCATAAATCCTAATCTTGCCGTCTTATCTACTCAGGATATCTTTATAACAAGCTCACTTATTTTATTTGTTAATAGCATTTTGATTATCTGAGATTTAAATGGTTATAAATGAGACAACACACACACACACACATACATACACACACACACACACACATATATATATATATATATATGCACTAAATTTTTAAATTTCAAAGGATCAAAATACAGGTGGCAATCGTGGTGTTTTGGTTATCGGAGTATAAAATGGACACAGTGACCGGTGTTCGAGTGTTGGCTGAGGTTCTTTGCTTTTCAAGTACCGCTAATAACCTCAGAAAAGATAGGAATCCAAGTATCCTCCCCTATCAATTAGTAAATAGTAGGGCAGATTGGGCTCTTTAAATTTGGAAAAAAAAAACATCAGTTAAGCACAAGGAAAACGCTGAATTCAAACCTGTTAAACTCTTGCACGTGGCTGAGAAATTGTATATATATATATATATATATATGTTATAATAGTGTTGGTTGTCACTAAATCACTTTGTGGGTATGTGTCGAACCAAGTGCAATATATGATGGAGAGTGCTTAATATCTAGGATAGAGCTATTATATAATAATAAATAATAAATACACATTATATATATATATATATATATATATATATATATATAATTCATGGAAAATAGTCTGCGACCCTGGGTTTCATGGACTTTATGCAAAACAAGCACCATCAGGCAGTTAAGTAGATTGAAAATCGAAAATACGAAATTTTTCGTATTTTCGATATTTAATTCATTCTATCTCAACTGCCCGATGATTGTTTTTTTGCAAAAAAAAAACCTCCATGAAACCCAGGGTCGCAGACTATTTGCCATGGATTAAATATATATATATATATATATATATATATATATATATATATAATATATATTTATTATTTATTATTATATATCATCATCATCATCATCATGTCGTTGTCGGGGAGGGTTCTTACCCCTCTGCAGAAGTGCAGTCGGTGTATTCTTCAGTCCCAGCTGACTGGGCAAGCAATTTAACTGCTTTACGCAGCAAAATTTCGATTAAGACAATCAAGATTGGACAAAATTCTAATGTTTGTGTGTTGTTTTTGTAGCTTATTTGTAGATTTCTGTTTTTCAAATCCATTTTATCTACAAATAATGTTTTTATAATATCTACAAAAAAAAAAACAAAAGAAAAAAAACTTTCAAACTTTAGATAAATTGGTTATTTTTTGTTGAATACTTACATATCCCTCTATGTCAAAAAAACAAAAAACAAAAAAAAGACAAAACCGAAAGCTAATAGATAATGCGTTATAATTCCCGAGCAGACGCAGGTCACCTCGGGACTGAGGGGTAAGATCCTAAATTTAACGTAAAGTTGGGCAGGTTTCGATCCCATCTTGAAATGTCCTGCGTGTTTAGCAACACTGAAGAATTGTGATAGAACGGAACAGTCTGTCTGTGGATGACTTTATATATATATATATATATATATATATATATATATATATATATATAAATATATATTAGGCTGAGTGAAAATTTTGCAGAATTTTTATACATGATCGTTTGCGTATATATCACGGGGATATTACGGGTATATCATCAACGTAGTTCAAGTGTAATATAATGGCCGGGGGATTTCGTTTTATATATCTTGCCTTTCGGTTTAGTTAGGCTGAGAACCTTTCGCTTAGCGCATGAGTTAGTTAGGTGCAAACATGAGCGCAGGTGTTCACGCGCACGCGGAGCGGACGTGTCATTCAGAGATGTCATAATAGAAACCCCAGATAGAAATGTGACCGCGGGATGTGAATGACGTCATGTACTGGAAGCGTGCACGGAGGATTTTGGGAGATTTGAAAAAAAAAAGTCAGTGAGTTGGGTTTTAGCGTCCGAGGAAGACGGTTGAAGCTCCGAGCTCACCGAGGCCTTACGGCGGGTGTCACACGGGGTTTGGGGCAGATGGAAAAGTCAGCATAGAAAGATTGTGTATCTCTCTTCCTTATGTCGAAAAACCTTTTAACTCAAAGGTAATAAAAAGTTTCGTACCTGAACTAAGAAGTCGTTAGTGTTTTTCGTGTTTCGAGATTCCTATGTTATCTCTGTGTACGTTATAAATAATCTATGTACATTTCACATATCCGTACCATGGGTATGTTACACAAGTAATGGGAGGTGTCTGCTGTGTTTGGGTGGTTCTTAGTGTCGTGGTAGTTGGTGCGTTGATTCATTGCACGTTACTTAACACCATATGTGATTTGAAAGCTGCTCAGATGAACGTTCATCGAAGTCTGAATTAAGATCTTATATTTTACGTGGTCGATCTCTCCTGGTAGTTGAATGTGATTTAAAAACCTCCGAATAAAACCTTACTAAAAAATCTAATGTATCAATTGAAACGATTTTAAAAGAGTTTCCAATCTTTTTTTCTTATCTTGATTAATTTGTATTGAATGGAGAACAAAATAAGAAAAAGAAAGATATATAATGGCATGCATTAATCAAATTAATTGAACTGATCTGTTTTCAAAACGTTATGTCACACTTGGAAGAATTAAATTGATTTTGCATCAGTATAATAAAAACTATATATTTATGATTGTTTTCTTAATAGACAACAATTCTTTCAAGTCCAAAATACGAAAGATATAAAAACATTTTCAAAAACAGCAATTGATTACAATATAAAGATTACTTGCAGATTAAATGGATTTGAAAAAACAGAAATCGACCAATAAACTACAAAAACAAACATTAGAATCTACTCCTGCCTTGATTGAATAGCTAATCCAGATGGCTGGGGGCTGTAGAATACACCGACTTCTTCTCTGCAGAGGGGTAAGACCCCTTCCCCTACGAATGTTCTGGATATGACATTAAACAATCTGATGGTAAGGTTCCAGTGATGCTGGGGCTTTGGGGAATGCAGAGCACACCTTCATTGCTATTGCTCCCAGGTCCACTTTGGCCCGGAGTGGTAGCACCTGATAGGGCTCTGTGTACAGGTTAAATAGAACTAAACTGTGTACTTAGGCTTAACTGAATTGTTTGAAATAGAACTGTTTGACTAAATTGAATAGCTTGAAATAGAACTGTTTGACTAAACTGAATAGCTTGAAATAGAAATGTTTTTCATAATTAAACTGTGTACTTACATTTAAATTGCGTACTTATGCTAAACTGAACTGTTTGAAATAGAACTGTTTTTGACATTGAAACTGTACCTACGTTAAACTGAATTGTTTAATACAGAAATGTTGTGACATTTAACTGTGTGTAAACAAAATCTATACTTATACTAAACCGTATAGGCAGACTAAGAACTGTTTGAATAAACTGAGTAGCTTGAAACAGAAATGTTTTTGATAATTAAAATGTATACTTATGTTAAACTAATTTGTTTGAAATAGAACTGATTATTTGCATAAAAATGGATTTGGAATAAAATAACCTACAAAGGTTGATATGCCATAAAATCCAACCGAACCAAATCATATATATTTAGTATACATGTATAAAGAGAATTTGGCATTAAATAACATTCAGTGGTTGATATGCCATAAAATCCAACCGAACCAAATCATATATATTTAATATACATGTATAAAGAGAATTTGGCATTAAATAACATTCAGTGGTTGATATGCCATAAAATCCAACCGAACCAAATCATATATATTTAGTATACATGTATAAAGAGAATTTGGCATTAAATAACATTCAGTGGTTGATATGCCATAAAATCCAATCGAACCAAATCATATATATTTAATATACATGTATAAAGAGAATTTGGCATTAAATAACATTCAGTGGGTGATATGCCATAAAACCCAACCGAACCAAACTTACAAATATAAGTTGATCAGCTATGCACCGGTCTTCTTTTAGATATTGAAATATCTTAAAATAAAAAGAAATAAAACCAAACTGATGCCCTTTTGATTTAGTGATTGATTCATTTTAACGGTAAGTCAACTCGTTTAAGGTTATTTCTTGCCCGAGGTTAGAGAATATTATTCACCGTATATCCAAGGTTCTATCAAATACAAATACTTTTTAAAGAGACTTATTGACCTATAAATGATTCCCTAAAAGGCATTACCAATGCAGGTCAGAGTAGATTATTACATACTAATTAGAATCTTTCTCTCTGTAATCCTTAATAAAAACATCAAAATCATTATAGATCGCTGTTACAACGAGAAACCCTATGCGTTTAAGGGTCATATGATTTGCTAATCTAAGAAAAGACATCATTTTGAAGTGACATTTCTGGAAAAAATATCAAAATTAAAGACAATTTTCATTAAAAGAAAAATTACTTTGGAAATAATCGAAAAGAAAGAAAGGAATAGAGAAAGAAAGGGGGACATTTCCCAGTGACAAAAATCCCTGATAAGCGGTAGACGTTTAAAAAGTTTAAAGGAAAAGAAATTGTATTTGTTGGGCGGAATTCGCTACTAATTAACCTCGAGAGAAATTCTAATTATGTTAATTGGAAGTCGCTAATAGGGGTTTCCTCATAGGAATTATTCAAACGTTACTTCTTCTTCTTCTTCTTCTTCTTCTTCTTCTTCTTATTATTATTATTATTGCTTGATTTAATTTGATTCAACGGTTAAATAAGAGAAATCTATAATTTCTTCTGAAATATCTCTTCTAATATATATATATATATATATATATATATATATATAACCAAATGGTACTTGATACAAACTTGCTCAACACACAACGTTATAAGCTGCAGATCAACGGAAAGTGGAGCAATCTAGGGAAAGGAGTAACCTCGGTGTAGTAGCTATTGAAAAGAGAGCCTTTGGGTCGCCCTCGACTACGGTCGGCCAACTTATATATATATATATATATATATATATATATATACACCTGGTGTTCAATAAGTTTCCAGACCTTTTTGTATAGGCATTTAAAATTGTCGTAGACTCTTGAAAATTCAGTATCTTATTGCTATACATCTTATGAGATGACTGACCAATTTTTATGATTTCAGCTGCAAATGAACAGCTACAGAAGCAATTGGAATACACCCTACTAAACCATGATTGTCACAGCTGGTGAATTTCAAAAACGCAATCTGGACGTGATGACACTTTAGAAGAACGATATGCAATAAAATTGTGTTTTAAACTTGGAAAAAATGCTACAGAAAAGTATGGAGTGCTTCAGACTGCTTTTGGAGCATCTTGCATGAATCAAGCATCAGTTTTTGAGTGGCATAAAAGATTCAAGAAAGGCAGGGAGTCTGTGAGGGATGATGAGAAGTGTGGGAGGAGTAAGGAAGTCAATACACCGGAGTTGATTAGCCAAAGGGTTAGGATTAGGGTTACTCTGTTGAGGTTTTAAGGGAGTTCAGGAAGAGATTCCGACGAAAGGGGCCAGCACTCTTCAAATCTGGTCAGTGGCATTTCCACCAGGACAATGCACCAGTCAACAACTCCATCCTTGTTACAGACTATTTGGCCAAGATGGGCATCAACACAGTTCCTTACCCTCCTTATACTCCAGACCTTGCTCCCGGTGACTTTTGATTATTCCTTAAGCTCAGAGGCTGTCGTTATGAGACAATTGAGGAGATAAAAGAGGCAGTGACGAAGGTCATTGACATGCTCACACAAGAGGTCTTCCATGGGGCCTTCCAGAAGTTATCGGAACGGTACAAGTGCATTGCAGGCGGAGGAGATTACTTGGAAGGGGACTAGAGTTTCATGTGTGTATTATCAATAAAAGTGCCCATACGAAAAAAGTCTGGAAACTTATTTAATGATCCTTGTATATATATATATATATATATATATATATATATTAGATTTGATAAGTTTTTGTCTTAATACAAAATGTCTTGAATTTATTGTCGAAGACTGAGTGTCAATGGATAGCTTTTATTCTAAAATGTTTTTTTTTATTATTACTTTACTCTTTTAAGAATTTTTTCCACGAGAATTAGCTGATGGTTTCTCATTGGAGTCTAAGTGACAGCAAGTCTACTCAAACCTCCAGGACTCTTCTCAGTATTCTGGCTGATCTTGACAGTCCTGTAGTTTAGATATTCTTGATTCGTCCTCCAGCTTGCAAGTCTTCCAGTCCTTTTTCTAAGACCCTTGGGAACCGTTCCAAGTGTGCCAATGACAATTGGTATCACAGTCATTCTTATTATCTAGAGTTTTTTTTTTACTCTCTGACAATGTCTACGTACTTGTCCCTTAAATCAGTTTCTTTGATTTGTATCTGTGGTCCGCCGGGACGGCAAAATCCACTAGACGGTAGGTTTTCTGTTTTTGGTTAATTATTTTTGGGTCTGATCATCTAGCTAAGATTAAGCGGTACGTTTGTAACTCAAAATCCCTGAGTTTTGTTGTTACTCCTTAAGGGTTTTTCACATCAACGTTAGCTGATGGTCTTTCATTGGAGTAACAGCAATTCTTCTCAATTCTCCGGGACTCTCCTCAGTATTCCGGCCGATCTTAATAAAGCAGTAATTTATTTCCAAGTCATCCAGTCTTTGTAACAATCCTTTGGTGACAATCAAGAGCACCTATTACAATCTTCACTTTCATGTTCCACAGTTTTTCCAATGCCCTAGCAGGGTCGTGATACTAATCTTTCTTTTTACCTTCTTTCAATGGTCAGTGGTCAGCCGGGACAGCAAAGTTCACAATTTGGCAAGTTCTCATTTTTTGTTGATTATTACTAAGTCTGACTCATAGGCCTCGTGGGTAGAGTGTTTGCCAACGGCCCGGGAGACCAGGGTTCAGTCCATACCAAAAACTTAAAAAAGGATACTTGATATCTCCTTGCTTAACACTCAATATTATAAGGTGCGTATCAAGGGTGAAGAGGGGCAATCCGGAGCCTTCCCCTACACCTTGGTGTAATAGCTATTGAAAAGGGAGCCTTCGGGTTGCTCTCGACAACAGTCGCCAACTACTTTATCAAGTCTGGTCGTCTGGCGGAGATTAGGTAATCCGTTTGTATCTCAAAATCCCAGATAGTTTTATAGTTAATCCTTGAGAGAAGCATAAAATTCTCTGGGATTTTAGAAGACAAACAGATTGCCTAATCCAGACGGAAAAGAAGTCTAAAGAAAAGAATGAGATTGCTGTTTTGCGGACTTTGCTGTCCCGGCGAACCACAGTATAAAAACAAAGCAAATGAAAAAATAGAGCAATAATTTAATCTGGCCAGAGAATAATACCCACCCCCAAAAAAACACCCCCCAAATAAACAAACTGGGTAACATGAGGGTGACGGTGATACTATTGTTGTCGGTATACTTGGAACGGTCACCAAAGACCTTGAAAAAAAAATGATAGAATTAGAAATCAGTGAAAAAATCGAGACCATCTGAACAACAGTATTTTAAAAATCGGCTAGAATACCGAGAAGAGTCCTGGAGCACAATAAAAAGAAAGGGAAAAGACCTTTAATTACTAAGACCTTGCTACAGAACAAAAACCACTATAGAAAATGAACGTGACAGTCACACCAATTCTAATTTAAGCGCTTGGAATATTCCCCAAAACATTGGTAAAGGGACTTGAAGACTTGAAAATAAGAGGACAAGTGGTGACCATTCAGACAACAGAATTATTAACAGCGGCCAGAATACTAAGTAGAGACTAACTTTGGTTTTGTTTGGTTTTATGGCACATCAACCATTGTAGGTTATTTAATGCCAAATCCATTTATATATATTGTAGCAGAAAGAACTTCGTATGATGGGCGCGTAAATTATTTTGATAGTTGGTCTCGTCATATAATTTCACCCAAATGGGGATGACGAATCCCATTCGGCCCGAAAGATTTTCCCGGGTATATCGAATTCGGTGAAAGCCCGCCAAACTACCTCTTCCTCAAAATCTTTTGAGATGGACGGACGTATTTCTGTCCGTTCCTTTATCAGTAGCAACTCACGACCATGAGGATAGAGCTGTCTGATTCATCGACCCTTTGGATCTACCCTTTTGGACCCAGGGTTTCCTAGTTGCAAATGAACTAGACGTATTAATTCTGCCTCTGACAATTCAGCGACTTCATTCCTGGACAACCTTTAAGGAGACAGCGATTACTTCAACCCCACAGCAACCAGGACCACACATCTACGGCTGAACATTCACTCCTGTTCTAAAATCAGAGACTCAACACTTCCTATGTCTACAGCGACGTATATTTCGCCCCGACATTTAGCTGCTGTAATTCTTACTCAACTTAGTAACTATTTCTTCCTTCCTACGAGACTTGCAGCATAAAAGTACACTTTATTCTGGCTGCCATTAAACCTTCTTGAAAACCTTTCGATATCTCGTTCCGATTCATTTATTTTTCTTTAAATAGAACGTGAAGGTAAATCAAAAACCCTTCGCAATATATATATATATATATATATATATATATATATATATCAACAGTTCCATTTCAAACAATTCCGTAAAGTTTTTTGATTACACGCTGTTAAATGTAAAAGCAGCTCCATTTCAAGCAATTCAGTTAAGCATAAGTACATTGATTAGTTCTATTTAGCCCATCGATAGGACCCTATCAGGTGCTACCACTCCGGGCGAAAGTGGACCTGGGAGTGATGGCAATAAAGAGGTACTCCGGATTCCCCAAAGCTCCAGCATTACTGGAGCCTCACCATCAGATTGTTTCGTGTCATATCTTGGATACTCGTTGAGGGAGTCTTACCCCATCGCAGAGATGCAGTTGGTGTATTCTGCAGCCCACCAGGCTACTGGGCCCTAAGAAGAATTGTGGAGACTTGAAGAGACTTGCGGTTGCTCAAACCCCAATGGGAAAACACCAGCTAACGCTGGTGGGAAAAACTCTCAAACGAGTATAATAATAATAATAATAACAATAATACAAACGGATCACCTAATCTCGGCTAGACGACCAAACCTTTTAAAAATCAACAAAAAAAAAGAACTTGCTAAATTATGGACTTTGCTGTCCCGGCTGAGCACAGAAAAAAGTAAAAAGAAGGATATCTCGACTTAGATAAAGAATTAAACAAAAACTAGTGGGTTGAGTGTTCGCCAATGGTCCGGGAGATCTGGGTTCAATCCTAGGTCGCGTCATACCAAAGACTTTAAAAATGGTACTTGATACCTCCTTGCTTAACTCTCAACAATATAAAGTACGTATCAAGGGTAAAGTTAAGCAATCCAGGGAAAGGAGTAGCGCCCTCCCCTATACCTCGGTGTAGTAGCTATTGAAAAGGGAGCCTTCTGGCCGCCCTCGACTAAAGGGAGACAACTTTACTTACTTATTTAATGGAACATCGAAGTGACGTTAATACCAATTGTAATTGTTCTTGGAAGACTCGGAAATAAGAGGACGAGTGGAGACCATTCAAACTACTACATTTTTGAGATCGGATATAATACTGCGAAGAGTCCTGGAGACTTGAGGAGACTTGCTGTCTCTCAAACTCCCATAAAAGACCATCAGCGAACGCGAATGTGAAAACTTGCATATTAATGATTGTTTTTTTATGTGTACTGAAATATGATTTTGGAGTTAATATTTACTTTAAAAAAAAAAAAGAAAAATGCTTTTGATACACTCTGATAATTATTATTAGACAGACTGTCTAATTATTTGAATGTTGGACAGATTTTCTGCCGACTAAAACTGCTAAGAAATCTCCTCGGCATTGTATTCTTTTCTCGTTTGTTCGAGATTTGACAAATTGCCATATTTGCAGTCGTCAAAAATAAATAAATAAGGATTATCAGGAGAATGAAGTCGGGTTGAAAGGGAGCAGACAACAACTGCCAAATCTCGTCGGGACCAGATGACATTTTGTTAAGAAAACAACAAACAGATGAAAATAAGAAAAAGAAAAAAAAGGGAAAAAGAAAAGAGAAATAATAATAAACTCGATAATTATGGTTTTAAGGAAAATATTAAAGAAAATAAAAAAGATAAATGAAAAAAGCAAGAGAGAGAGAGAGAGAGAGAGAGAGAGAGAGAGAGAGAGAGAGAGAGAGATTGTATGTGTGTGTAAGAGAGAGAAAGAGAGAGAGAGATCATGTGTGTGTGAAACAGAGAGAGATAGAGAGAGTGAGAGAGAAATTGTATGTGTGTGTGCGGATGAGATAGAGAGACTCTATGTGAGTGTGTGTGTGTGTGTGTGAGAGAGAGAGAGAGAGAGAGAGATTGCATGTGTATGTGAGGGAGAGAGAGATTGTGTGTGTGTGAGACAGAGAGAGATTGCGTGTGTGTGTGAGAGAGATTGTATGTGTGTGTGCGTATGAGAGAGAGACACTCTATGTGAGTGAGTGTGTGTGTGTGTGTGTGTGTGAGAGAGAGAGAGATTGCGTGTGTGTGAGAGAGAGATTGTATGTGTGTGTGCATATGAGATTGAGACTCTATGTGAGTGTGTGTGTGTGTGTGTGAGTGAGAGAGAGAGAGATTATATGTGTATGTGAGAGAGACAGAGAGATTGTGTGTGTTTCAGAGAGAGAGAGAGAGAGAGAGAGAGAGAGAGAGAGAAAGAGAGGGATTGCATGTCTGTGAGAGAGGGATTGTATGTGTATGCGTACGAGAGAGAGACTCTATGTGAGTGAGTGTGTGTGTGAGAGATAGAGAGATTGTATGTGTATGTGAGAGAGAGAGAGAGAGAGATTGTGTGTGTGTGTGAGATAGAGAGAGAGAGAGAGAGAGAGATTGTGTGTGTGTGTGAGATAGAGAGAGAGAGAGAGAGAGATTGCGTGTGTGTGTGAGAGAGACTGTATGTGTGTGTGCGTATGAGAGAGAGAATCCATGTGAGTGTGTGTGTGTGTGTGTGAGAGAGAGAGAGAGATTGTATGTGTGTGTGAGAGAGAGATTGTGTGTGAGAGAGAGAGAGATTGCGCGCGTGTGTGACAGATTGTATGTGTGTGCTTATATATATATATATACGTTGTACACCGATTGCATCTCTGTAACTCCATCCCCAACGAGTATCCTAGATATGACACTGAACAATCTGATAGTGAAGCTGGATCTTTGGGCAATGCAGAGTAACCCTTCATTGCAGTCGCTCCCCGGTCCTTTTGGTCCCGGAGTGGTAGCACCTGAAAGAGTCCTATTTATGGCTCACATAGAACTGTTTAACATTTTAACTGAGTGCAAACAAATGACTTGTGCTAAATTGAATTGTTTGAAATAAAACTGTTTTATCATTCAGCTATGCGTAAACAAATGGGTATTTGTGGTACTTAGCAATACTTGGAACATTTTAACTTTATTGAATTTAAGTCAACAAAGCTAAATTGAATTGTTTGAAATAAAACTGTTAGATCATTTAACTGTGTATATCAAAAGTGTGTTTACAAATTATATTTTTAATACATATGTAAAAACTGAACTTGGCATTAAATAAGCAACAATGATCGACATGCCATAAGACTAAACCAAGCCTAACCAAACCTAATTGTTTGTAGGTAACTTTATTTCTAAATTAGTTATTAGAGCTTATTTGTTTGCACATAGTTAAGTGATTTCAAGTATTGTAGTCTAACACTTATTATTCTATTGCCCAGTCGTCTTGGGCTGTAGAAAACACCAACTGCATCCCTGCAGGGGGATAATACCCCCACAACGAATGGTTTTAAGGAGTGTTTTTATATACTTATTTTCCAAAAATATTACAATAATTAAAAAAAATATTTTTAATAAGTCGTTTTTCTCTGACAAAAGGCGAACGCGAAAACATAAC
>CAUZXS010006325.1:22500-87500 GCA_963585895.1 Sepioteuthis lessoniana
AACCCTGCTACATAGTCCGGAACGAGCAGCTGCTTGTATAGGCCTCCATGTCAACGCACACAAAATGGAATATATGTGCTTTAATCAAAGAGGCAACATCTCCACACTAAACGGTAGTTCTCTGAAAGTAGTAGATAAGTTCACCTACCTATGATGCAGTGTCTCATCAACCGAGACATACATCAATACGTGACAAGCAAAGGCATGGATAGCTATCGATAGTCTCTCGGTCGTATTGAAGTCAGACCTGACCGATAAAATAAAACGAAGTTTCTCCCAAGCAGCGATCGTATCGATACTGCTATACGGATGCACTACTTGGACGCTAACTAAGCAGCTGAAGAAAAAGCTTGACAGCAATCACACGAGCAATATTGAACAAGTTCTGAAGGCAACACACCACAAAACAGCAGCTGTACGACCACCTACCACTCATCACGAAAACTATCCAAGTTAAACAAACAAAACATGCAGGACACTGCTGGACGAACTCATAAGTGACGAACTCCTGTGGACCTCTTCACATGGACAAGCAAAGGAAGGACGACCTGCAAGAACCCACAAACCATAGCTCTGTGCCGATAAAGGATGTAGTCTTGAAGACCTAACGGGAGCAATGGACGATAGAGAAGGGTAGCGGGAGAGAGTCAGGGAGATCCGCGCAGGGGGCACGACATGGTGATGATATGTATAAAAAAAGGGATTTGGTATTAAATAACCTACAACGGTTGATATGCCATAAAACCCAACCCAACCCAACCCAACCAAACCAATATATTTCTTACCAATTCTTAGTTAACGAAAAAGCAGTGTAGTAATTAAAACAAAATTTTCTATACCCTAAAAATATTTGACCATAAAAGAATTTAAAATTGACGTACGATCTTTGTCGATCTTAGTCAAGGGTGACCCAAAGGCTCCCTTTTCAAGAGCTACGACACCAAAGTGTAGGGGAGGGTGCTTCTCCATTCTCTGGATTGCTTCACTTTTCCCTTGATCCTTTCCTTATAATGCTGAGTGTTAAGCAAAGTGGTATCAAGTACCATTTTTTGAGTCTTTGGTATGACTCGACCCGGGATTAAACCCCGGTCTTCTAAACCATTGGCGAACACTCGAGTCATTAGGCCATCAGTAATTTTATTTCTGGAATTTTTTGGTTTACATTTGAAATATTATTAAAAACGAATGTAAACCTATCTAAAACATAATAAATTTATTTTTTATAAAAAAAAACTAGAGATGGAGTAAAGCTGTTTCTGGAATAGACATTGTTTTGTTGATAGTGGTAAATCACTTGCTTTTACTTGAGGTGTTACTGATTTTGTAGCAGTGTCCACAAAACTATTTTTAAAAAATTCAACAAAACATTAAATTCAGTTATTAATTGCCTGTTGGTTTGGTTTTATGGCATATCAACCATTGGAGGTTACTTAAAGCCAAATCCTCTTTATACATATATATTAAATATATATGATTTGGTTTGGTTGGGTTTTATGGCATATCAACCATTATCGGTTATTTCATGCCAAATCCTCTTTATACATATATATTAAATATATATGATTTGGTTTGATTTAGTTTTCTGGCATATCAACCATTGTAGATTATTTAATGCCAAATCCTCTTTATACATTTATATCAAATATATATGATTTGTTGGATTGGGTATTATAGCATATCAACCATTGGAGGTTACTTAAAACCAAATCATCTTTATACTTATATATCAAATATATATGATTTGGTTTGGTTTTAGTTTTATGGCATGTCAACCGTTGTAGGTTATTTAATGCCAAATCCTCTTTATACATATAATTGTATAATAGTAGAATATCATTCGTGTACGTTTTCATGAAGTAACGTTTTCATGAAGTAACACCGCCGGCTTATGGATATGCACATATTCACGCACACTCGGGTGCTATGCAAATATGTCCATACAGGATCCATATAGAAGATACATTATCGGTGACCAATAGCGGCACAACAGTCGTCACACTTGCATTCTGAGGGTGGGCACCTCTGGTTGTGTAATAGTTAGCAAATCTATACGAGTGGGTTCTATTCTCACTGAGTGCCCCATTCATCCGGCGTTGCGCCACTTCCAAACAAAAACTTAGTAAATTGCAACTTGAATGCTCAGAATCCACTTACCAAATAAACGTCACGCAGTTGATAGGTAGGTAGGTAGGAACAGAATAAAAGAGATAAGCCCAGCTATTGGTTTAATAGAACCGTTGCTGTCTTTCTACCAAGATGGTTTTGGCATTAGATAACCTACGAAGATTGATATACCTTGAAACAAAGAAAGGAAACCAATATAGGTAGATTGATTGATAGATAGATAGATAGATACTGAGGGAGACTGAGACAGAGGATGACAGCGATAAATATCTAGAGAAAGATAAACTGAAAAATTCGCCCTCTTTTTTTCATTAAAAGAAAGACACCCCGCAAAAAAAAGACTACATTTTCATCCATATGTTATTTTTTTTTCTCGTTGAACTTCATTATATAACTGAGACATGCTAAATTCACACGTCTACGTTTCAACCCTTCACCATTTCGTAAATACAAACAAGATTTTTCACGGAATTCCATACCTTAAGCAAATGCGTTTAAGTATTTTGAAAAAAAAAAAAAAAGAAGAAGAAAGAAAGACAAAGCTACTCCCTGTCTGGTTTTTTTTTTTTTTTTTTGTTTTTTCATCTCAGTCTTCTCAACTTAGACTGGAAGAAAAGTGAAAGCGTCGCGAAGAGTCTCGCAGAATTGACAAAAAATTTAACAGAGACAGAGATTGTGTATGTGTGTGTGTGTGTGAGAGAGAGAGAGAGAGAGAGAGAGAGAGGTGGGTAACCTGGGAGTATACTTACGTTAGTATTGCCGAAAGACAAATATAAATCATTCAATTATGCATCTTTTAATTCATATTTCAGAGGGAAAAATAAGGTAAAAAAAAAAAATCCCTCCAAAACGACCAAAAACTAACAAAATTTACGCAGAGGATCAAAATGATTCCAATTGGAATGTAAGAAAAAGGCTAATATATATATATATATATATATATATATATATATATATATATAATGAGCAAAAGAATAAATAAAGAAAAACAAACACAAACAAATGAACAAAAAATATTTAATTGAGGCGGCAAGAAAAAAAAAAAGAACAAAGAAAAAAAAAGAATTGGGATTTATCGAATGTATTTTTGCAAGATTTCTTCTTTTTTTCAATTAAAAGATATGGTAGAAGAAGAAGAAGAAGAAGAAGAAGAAGAGGGAAATAATAATAATAATAATAATAATAATAATAATAATAATTAGAAGAAGAAAAAGAAGAATAGGGAGGAAGAAGAGGGAAGCAACTACTACTACTATTTCAACAATTATTATTATTATTCACCCATTAAAGCTTTTCACATCAGCGTTAGCCGATGGTTTTTCACTGGAGTCTGAGTGACAGCAAGTCTCCTCAAGTCTCCAGGACTCTTCTTAGTATTCTGGCCGTTCTCAACAGAGCTGTCGTTTGGATGGTCTCCATCCGTCCACCAACTTCCAGGTCCTCTATTCCTTTAGCAATCATTTAGTTACGCACCAATTACAATATTATTATTATTATTATTATCGCCGATGGTCTTTCACTGGAGTTTGAGTGATAGCAAGTCCCCTCAAGTTTCCAGAACTCCTCTCGGTATTCTGGCTGATTCAATAATAATTAAGATAAGAAGATGTAGAGGAAGAGAGAGAGAGAGGTGGGTAGGAAAAAGAAGAGGAGAAACAACAATTGTTATTTCTATTTAATAATAATGATGATAATAACTGCAAAATATCTCCCTAAAGATGCAGCAAAACACATAGATACTTAGAATACAAATAATCACAACTTTCCCTCAGGCTAGGTCTTGGTTAAAGACCTGGTGATGGATTGAAAGAAATAGAAAGTAAAACTGAAAATTAATAAATAATAATAATAATAACAACAAGTAAGTAAAGTTGGTGACCGTAGTCGAGGGCGACCAGAAAGTTCCTTCTTCATAGTTACTACACCGAGGTGTAGGGGAGGGCGCTACTCCTTTCCCTGGATTGCTCCACTTTACCCTTGATACGCACCTTATATTGCTGAGTGTAAAGCAAAGAGGTATCACGTATATTTTTAAAGTCTTTGGTATGACGCGACCTGGGACTGAACCCAGGTCTCCCGGACCATTGGCGAACACTCTGAGCCGGTTGTTCGTATAATACTAATTGTAATAATGATCCTATTTACCAACCCCTGCGCTCGGGCAGGATATGACACAAGGTCAATTTTTAAGCGGAGTTTAACAGGTTTGAATTCAGAGTTTTCCTTCTCCTGGACTAGTTGCCTCACCAAGGCTGAAAAACCCAGTCTGTCCTACCATTTACCGATAGATGGTAATAGTAATAATATTGATAAGAGAACAAAAATAAACCGAGGACAACAGTGGGAAGAAAAAGAACAATATGGACTGTTCGGGCGATAAACAAGCGAAATCTCACACGAGAAAAATTGGAGATGGCTAAGAAAGGGAATCCTTGTGAAATAAACTGAATCTCTCCCGATAAAAAGTAAAGTTGGCGACTGTGGTCGAGGGTGACCCGAAGGCTTCCTTTTCGAAGTACAGGGAAGAGCGCTACTCCATTCCCTATATTGCTCCACTTTACCTTTGATCCATATCTGATAATACTGAGTGTTAAGCAAGGTGGTATCAAGTACCATTTTAGAGTCTTTGGTATGACTCGACCTGGGATTGAACCCCAGTCTCCCGGGCCATTGGTGAACACTCTGTGACAATACCCCCTCGGTCCACCAAATACATCAACTTCTTCGAAACCATTTCTCGGCCGGTGATCATCTAGTGGTTCCGATAGGGGTATCGCACATTTCTTTACGACACAAGAAATACAACCAATGGAGTGGGAGAAAAAGAACAAAGAACAAACGAACAATAAGGCTTGGTTCAACTCAAGTGCAAGAAGGTTAAGTTGTGACACTGTATTCCCTGTAGACTAACGCTACCGTGTATTTCTAGCGAAAATTCTACAAACCACGAGGAGTGCTGACTCATCTTGACTGGTCGTCCCTCACTGCTGCTGGACCTTATCTCATGCTGACTGGTCTCTTCTGTTGTCCGGTGTCGACTGCCAACTGCCCTTCTGCCTCGCCCGTCGCCAACTCCTTCTCTGAGTTCCTTCTTCCAACTCTCGACTGGCGTTCCCTTGCCTACTTCCGGTCGCGTCGAGATCTCGAGTCCAAAACCCTTTGTCTGGTTTCGCACCACAGCAGACAAAGGGGTCGTCTGCTTGGCGGACCACCTACATAGTGTCACAACACTACTCATTAGACAAATGGGCCGGTTAATCTCTCCTGGTAGCAGCACAAAACAACGCCATAAGGACTAACTGCGTCAAAGCAAGAATAGGCAAGACACAACAAAATAGCAAATGTAGGTTATGTAGTGATAGAGACGAAACGATTAATCAGATAAGCGAATTCAGCAAATTAGCTCAGAAAGAGTATAAGACTAGACACGACTGGGCGGGCGAGGTGATCCACTGGGAGAAATACCCGAAGATTAAATTTGACCATACAAACATGGTAAGAGCATAATCCAGAATCTGCATGAGAGTATGAGACGCTCAAAGTTCACTTGGATTTTGAGATACAAACGGATTATCTAATCTCGGCCAGACGATCAGACCTAGTGATAATCAACAAAAAGAGAAACTGCCGAATAGTGAACTTAGTCGTTCCGGCTAAACACAGGGTAAAACTGAAAGAAAGCGAAAAGAGAGATAAGTACCTTGACCTTGCTAGAGAACTAAAAATACTGAGGAACATGAAAGTGACGGTGATGCCAATTGTAATTGGCGCACTCGGTTCAGTCACCAAAGGATTGATACAGGGACAGGGGGACTTTGAAATAAGAGGACGACGAGTGGAGACGAGTTTAACTACAGCAATAGTAAGATCGGCCATAATACTGAGAAAAGTCCTGGAGACTTGATGAGACTTGCTGTCACTCAGACCCCAGTGAAAAACCATCAGCTAACGCTGGTGTGAAAAGCACTCAAATTAGTATAATAATGATAATAATAATGTCCTGATAATATAAAACACAAGTGTAGCGTTCTATGTGTAGATTTGCGTGTTTGTATACTCAATATCTAATACAGAAAGAAATAAGAGAAAGAAAGAACGGAAGGTGAAATCTCTTGTAACATACCCAAGATACGGATATGTGTGAAATGTATATAGAATGTTCATACCTCACATACAGATATAACATAGGAATTCCGGAACACGAAAACACTTACGACTTCTTAGTTCTAGTACGAAAATTTTTATTACCTTTAAGTTAAAAGGTTTTTCGACATAAGGAAGAGAGATACCATCTTTCTATGCTGACTTTTCCATCTGCCCCAAACCACGTGCGACACCTGCCACCAGGCCACTGTCCTGGCTTCGGCGAACCCCGAAAGCCAACCGTCCTCCCCGGACGTCAGAACTCCACTAACTGACTTTTCTCAAATCTCAGCCCACGCTTCCGGTGCGTGACGTCACTCACATCACTGGTCACATCCACTACCTGGGATTTTTATCGTGACATCTCTGAATGACACGTCCGCTCCGCGCGCGCGTGAACACCTGCGTTCATGTTTACACCTAACTAACCCATGAACTGAGCCGAAAGGTTCTCAGTCTAACTAAACCCAAAGGCAAGATATATAAAACAAAATCTCCCGGCCATTATATTACACTCTGATGTTTTTCTGGTAATTTTTAAAGAAAGACAAATCAAAGTGAAAAAGAAAGAAAAAAAGAAAGAAAGAATCATGTGATTTGTGGCTGGCTACATCGAAAGAGAAAAGAAAAGAAAGCAAACAAGTTGTCAAGTAAGCAGTCGTAACAGCAGGCAGTCTCATGAACTAAAAGAAAGAAAGAAAGAAAGAAAGAAAGAAAATAAGGTGTGATCTCTGCTGTTTTTGTTGTCAAGAAAGAAAGAAAGAAAGAAAGAAAGAACGAATCGTGTGATTTGTGGCTTGCCACATCGAAAGATAAAGGAAAAGAAAGCAGATAGGTTGTCAAGAAAGCAGGCTGACATCACAGCGGAAAGGTTTCTTCAGTTTTTAAGTTCGTCTGCAGGGCTATGTATCTTTTGAATCTACTTTGACAGCAACAAGGAAGAGAGAGAAAGAGATAGAAAGTGAGAGAGTCTCTATTTATTAACGACATAGACAATCTAATTTTTCAGATAATTTTAAGTTTGATAGTTGTGTTTTTAATACAATAACATAAGAGACACTTTTCATTTCTAATTTGGATTTTAAAAAATAGATATTTTATATAAAATTCAACCGTCATTATTGACGGGTGTATTATAGTAATAATAATAATAATAATGATAATAATAATAATAATAATACGAAGAAGAAGAAGAAGAAGAAGAAGAAGAAGAAGAAGAAGAAGAAGAAGAAGAAGAAGACATATTAACAAGGATAAAATAAATGTCAAAAAAGCAAAAATCTCGGAACGAACTAAGAAATGAAGCACGAGAAATCTTTTAACGATGAAAGATCTTACGAAAGTATTTGCCTGCTGGCGATTTGTGTGCGTGTGTGTTTGTCTGTCTGTCTGTCTGTCTACATGAATGTTTTTTTTTTTTTTATAGAAGCATCTAATATTGAGTTTTATTCATTCATTTTTTTCTCTTGCGTATTATCACGTAGACCCACATTTTCTAATCAGGCTTATCCATCAATTTTTTTTTAAAACCTTTAACTGAAACGATCCATTCCTGTTCGACATTCGCGTATATGAAACTCCTACAAACTGTAATATTTTTGGAACAAGACATTCGGAATATCCTCTTTATCTTTCTTTAAGTCTCGTGACACTTAGCGTCTTAATTCTTCACTAAACTCTTTAAATTGTTCCGGATTAAAGATTATCAATTATCTTTGTTTATTTATGTAATATCAAATGAATATTCACACATCTTAATCTCTCTACCTCCCCAGTCTCTCTCTCCCTCTCTCTCTTTGTCTGTCTTTCTCTCTCTCCCTGTCTCACTCTCTCTCTATATATATATATGCTTGATTAAATAATCAAGACATATTTTGTCTTTTTTTATCATTAAAGGTTTTCGGACTATTGTCTTCATCTTTATTGTTATTTCCACAACGTTTCGGCTGATATGTCCTCCGGTCTTCTTCAGGTGTTTATCCAACAGGACACATGGTGTAACGGTTATAGGCATTGGTTCCCTAAGCTTCTAAGGAGACAATTATCTGGAGGTTTCAGGTTCAATCCTGACAACAGGCGAGTAACAATACAGGAATACTTGTACCCGGTTATGGCTAACGGAATCAGAACAGGCGACCCCCATGGATTCAATAAAGGACGTAGTTCGAAGTTCCGTGCAGGTTCCCGGGTTCGACAAACACCTGAAGAAGGCCGGAGGACATATCAGCCGAAACCTTGTGGAAATAACCATAAAGATGAAGACAATAGTCCGAAAACCCTTAATGATAAAAATCAACAAGCATCGTCTCATAAATTTAGACATTTTGTCTATATAATTTTAAGTTCCTTTCAAATTTCCTGTCAAGTGTTTTGTCTTTAGGTTGGAGTTAGTAGATGAATTTTCTGAAATCGTCCCGAGTGCTTTCGGACGTTTCATAGGCCAGGGTTTGTATATATGTGTGTGTGTGTGTGTGTGTGTGTGTGTATGTGCGTGTGTGTATGTTTGTTTGTTTTGGGTCCAAAGAAAGAATAAAAGTATACTTTAGAATAGGTAGGCCCAAGAAGAGATTTGTATTTTTTAATTTATTTATTTTGTTCTTATTTTGATATTACTCTTGTGTAGTGATGCTCTTTTATTAAGTGCCTGTGTTGACCATATGCATATTTCTTTACATTCGCTACATTTCGGGTTCCTTAATTCTGTTTGGAGTATTTTTTTCTGCTAATTCTAACCCTTTATATAAACCCGACAAAACACAACAACGAGAAACCCCTTTTATTAGTCGCAACCTACAACAAACATAATCCAGAACTATTCACAGAAATAATGAAAAATCTACAAGTTGAAAATAAGGACAAAATTTAAGAAGTACTAGATACAACAAAAATAATTAAAAGCCAGAGACAACCCAAAAATCTGAAAAGAATACTCGCCTCTTCTACATTTGGAGAAAACACAACACAAGGAATTACCAAATGCAATAACTATAATATATGGTATAAGTATACAAGGTAAATCGTATACCTTTAAAACCCCGGAAACCAAATTCATAATAAATAACAACTTAAGCTGCAACTCAAAAAACGTAGTCTACATAATTGAATGTAGCGAATGCATAGAAATATACATAGGGTCAACACAGGCCCTTAATACAAGGACATCACTACACAATAGTAATATCAAAATAAGAACAAAATAAACAAATTAAAAAATACAAAACTCTTCGTAGACCTACCTATTTTAAAATATACTTTTATTCTTTCTTTAGACCAACAAAAACATATATATATATATATATATATATATATACAGAGAGAGAGATTTCGTTGAATATAATCGGCATTTTCTGTCTACATATTTTCTTGTTGATCCTTTCATATTGCCGTATTGATTTTATTGTATTCGGCGGGAATTGATTGGTGTATTTTCCATAATTGTATATATCCCAAGTACTTTCTGCCCGACTTTGGGCGATCATCAGGGGAGGATCTATTACAAAAGTGATGTAAATTTTGTATTTGCATTAAAAATATTAATCATATATTTAAAATATAGGGTAAAAAAATTTGGCATTAAATAATCTACAATGGTCGATAAGCCATAAAAGCCAACCAAACCAAATCATATATATTCGATATATATATGTATAAAGAGGATTTGGCATGAAATAATCTACGATGATTCATATGCCATAAAACTAAACCAGTGCAAACCAATCTAAAACCTAGCCAAACCAAATCGTATATATTCAATATATATGTATAAAGAAGATTTGGCATTAGATAACCTACAATGGTTGATATGTCATAAAACCCAAACAAACCAAATCATAGATATTTAGTATATATGTATAAAGAGGTTTTGGCATTAAATAACCTACAATGGTTGATATGCCATAAAACCCACCCCAACCAAATCATATATATTTGATATATATGTATAAAGAGGATTTGGCATTAAATAACCTATGATAGTTGATATGCCATAAAACCCAACCAGACCAAATCATATATATTTAATATATATGTATAAAGAGGATTTAGCATTAAATAACCTACAATGGTTGAGATTCCATAGAACTAAACCACTGCAAACCAATCTAAAATGGAATCCAAATAAGTTCTATGACTTCTGGTCAGAGTGGACCTGGGATTAATGGCAATGAAGAGGCGACTCAGTATAACATAGAGTTCCAGAACTGGAGTCTCACCACTCGATGCAATGGTCTCATATCCAGGACATTCTATGTGGGGAGAGGGACTTACCCCTCATCAGGGTATAGCGTCTGGGTATTCTACGCTCCACCAACGATAGAGTTTAGAGAAGGCAATTATCAGATCCTTCATGTAGGGAAACCTAGTCGTTCCTATTTTTTCTCTCATTGCTGGGGGATAGGTGTAATGAGAAAAAGTGAAACTGAGGAATGATATGGGGAAGGGGTTTTACCTCGCATTCATGCAGAAGATTCTCCCTATGACAAATTTGCCACGTCGTCTTTGAGGTCTCACTCAACCAATCAGAAGATTCCGGGGCTTTTTCCCACTCTCTCTGTCATATTTTCCCACGGGGAGTTGTTTCCGGGAAATAGAATTAAAATAACCTGCCGGGGTTTAAACTAAGGAACAAGGTCTAGCACCTAAACCTCTCTCCGTATTTTACTCTCTCTCTCTCTCTATCTCTCTCTCTCACCTCTCTCTCTCTTTGTCTTTGTTTCTTTTTCTTACTTCTTACATTCTCCTTTTATACTTTCTTTCTCTCCCTTTCTCTCTCTCTCTCTTTGTCTTTCTTTCTCTCTCTTCTCATATTCTCCTCTCTCTCTTTCTTTCTCTTTGTCTTTCTTTCACTCATTTCTCATCTTCTCCTCTTCTACATTCTCTCTCCCTCTCCCTTTCACTAACTTTTCATATTCTACTCGGCTATTTCCCCCCCCTCTCTCTCATTTCTTACATTCTCCACTTTTATTTTTCTCGCTCTCTCTCTATCTCTCACTTTTCCTATTCTCCTCTTTCTTTCTTTCTTTCTTTCTTTCTTTCTCGTTTCTCAGAAGTTCCTCTTTCTTTCTCTCTCACTCACTCACTCATTCTCTCTCTCTCTCTCTCTCTCTCTCTCTCTCACACACACACACACACACAGACACACACTTATGATATCCTCCTCTTCAATTTTACCGCTTCTCTTCCCCTTTTTCATTCATGACCCGAAATTGTAATCACTGTTCGGACTCCATCTATGGATCAAATAGATTGTTTAAATTTTTTTCGTATTACATACGCATCGTACCCTGCCCAGTAAGTAGGAGAGGTTGAATTCACCAACTGCATCTCGGCAAAAGAGTAAGACTCCTCCAACGTGTAGCTCAGTAAGGTGGGGATGTAGAATACACTGACTGCGTCTCTGCAAAGAGGTAAGACTCCCTCAATGAGTGTCCTAATATGATACTAAACAACTTGAGGGTGAGGCTCCAGTTAGCCTGGAGCTTTGGGGAATGCAGAGTACCCCTTCATTGTTATTGCTCCCCGGTCCACTTAGGGCTGGAGTAATAGCACCTCATAGGGTCCTATCTGTATATAACTGTATATAACTGTTTGATATTTAAACTGAATGCAAACAAATGACTTATGCTAAATTGATGTGTTTAGAATAGAACTGTTGGATCATTTAACTGTGTGTAAACAAATGACTTATGTTTAATTTAATTGTTAGTGATACATAGCAATACTTGAAACCATTTAACTGTATGCCAAAAAAAAGAGCTCAGGCTCGTTAAAATGTTTTCTATGAAATGTATTTACAAATCATATATAGAAGATATATATCTAAAGAGAGTATTCGGCATTAAATAACCTACAAGGGTTGATATGCCATAAAACCCAAACAAACCAAATCATATATATATATATATATATATATAAGCAGGATTTGGCATTAAATAACCTACAATGGTAGACATACCATAAAACCAAACCAAACCAAATCATATATAATCAATATATACGTTTAAACAGGATTTGGCATTAAATAACCTATAAGGGTTGATATGCCATGAAATCTAACGAAACCAAACTGAAACCATTCAACTGGGTGAAAATTATTTGGATTAGATGGGAATACTTGATATCAAAGAAGTACGCGAAATAAAAACATCACATAAATAACAAATCAAAAAATATGTATATGAACACGCAATAAATATAATTCTGTAAAATCTATGGATAAAATATCCCTATACAGGTTGAGATGACGTAAAAATGAATTGATAAATCCTTCCTAGATTTGATAGTGTGTGTGTGTGTGTGTGTATGTGTGTGCCTTGTGTACTTGTGGGTGTACATACTTATAAGTGTGTTTGTATGTGTGTGTATGTATGTGTGTGTATGTATGTATCGGCTTTCGTACGTGTATGCGTAAATGGTTATAAGTGCGTTTATGTGCGTGTGTGTATGTGTGGGCGTGTGACTTGTTTACTTGTTTGGTTTGGTTTGGTTGGTTGGGTTTTATGGCATATCAACCTTTTGTAGGTTATTTAATGCCAAATCCATTTTTATGCAAATAGTTCTATTTCAAACAATTCAGTTTAGCATGAGTATAAGGTTTAATTGTCAAAAACATTTCAATTTCAAACTATTCAAGTAGTTATATATAACAATTCAGTTTAGTGTAAGTACAGTTTCAATGTCAAAAACAGTTCAATTTAAAACAATTCAGTTTAGCATAAGTACGCAGTTTAAATGTAATTACAGTTTAATTGTCAAAAGCATTTCAAGCTATTCAGTTTAATCAAATCAGTTTAGCATAAGTATGCCGTTAGTTCTATTTAACCCATAGAGCCCTATCAGGTGCTACCATTCCAGGCCAGAGTGGACCTGGGAGCAATGGTAATGATGGGGTGCTCCGTATTCCCCAAAGCTCCAGCATTACTGGAACCTCACTATCAGATTGTTAAGTGTCATATCCAGGACACTCGTTAGAGGGGGTTTACCCTCTGCAAAGAAGCAGTCGGTGTATTCTACAGCACCAGCCGACTAGGCAATGTGAGCAAATGGTAATGGTTACGTAAGTGTGTGTGTGTGTGTGTGCACGTGTGTGTGTACGTGTGTATATGCCTGTAGGCATATATGGTTATATATATTTACCAACCCCTCCGCTCAGGCAGGATATGACACAAGGTCAATTTTTAAGTGGAGTTTAACAGGTTATGAATTCAGAGTTTTCCTTCTCCTAGATTAGTTGCCCTCACCAAGGCTTAAGAAGCTAGTCTGCCCTACTATTTACCAATAGCTGGAGGGAGAATAATTGGATTCATACTTTTCCCAAGGGTATTAGTGCTATGTGAAATGCAATCAGTCTCGTCCCGGATTTGAACTCGCGTCGCCGATTTCTTACGACGATAACCATTACACCACAGGCACCTCTATGCATATATGGTTATAAGTGTGTTTGTATGTATGTGCATATGTTTGTATATGTGTATGTATGCCTTATATACATATGTGCATACATGGTTATACGTACGTTTGTGTGGGTGCGTATGCATGTGTGTGTATGTGTGTGTATGCCTTGTATACATGTGTGTGTAGATGGTTATAAGAGTGTGTGCGTGTGTATGTGTGTGTATGCGAGTGTGTGTCTATGAATGTGTTTTGAGTACACATATCAAGACATCTCATTGTTTCACTCCATTTTCTGTCCGATCCAGTAATCACCAACCTCACTTATAGTCACGGCCGATCTAACATGGCCGCTAAACGCAGACGACTTTCTTTAACCTCTAACAGTGAAGAGTCTCCTACAAATGCCAATCTATTTGGACCACCGTCTCTTGAAATAATTCAGCCGAAAGCGGACTGTCGGACGGTAAAATGAATACGAAATGTCTTGGTCATCTTCCTCTTCCCATTTCCATGATAAAGAAGATGGCTATCGACTTAGACCGTTGCCAATGTTGCGTCGGGTCGGCATTCATTTTAACTAAGTGTAGAATGTGAAGAACCCTTCATCTTCCTTGCAGTTCACTTTAATAAATGAATGGCATTTTCGTAGGGAATGTTAGAGTAGCTGTTAGTGAAGAGTGAGACTTTAAAAAAAGAAGTTCTGATTGTTTTCTGACTGAATTATCAAGACAGGACAGTCCATTTATAAAGGATTGCTTTCCTATCTATCTATCTATCTATCTATCTATCTATCTATCTCAAACTGTTCACATCTATCTATCTATCTATCTATCTATCTATCTATCTATCTATCTATCTATCTATCTATCGCAAGATGCTCATATTTGTCTATCTATCTATCTATCTATCTATCTATCTATCTATCTATCTATCTCAAACAGTTCACATCTATCTATCTATCTATCTATCTATCTATCTCAAAATGTTCATATCTATCTATCTATCTATCTATCTATCTATCTATCTCAAAATGTTCACATCTATCTATCTATCTATCTATCTATCTATCTATCTATCTATCTATCTATCTATCTATCTCAAGATGCTCATATTTATCTATCTATCTATCTATCTATCTATCTCAAACAGTTCACATCTATCTATCTATCTATCTATCTATCTATCTATCTATCTATCTATCTATCTCAAAATGTTCATATCTATCTATCTATCTATCTATCTCTCTCAAACTGTTCATATCTATCTCTCTATCTATCTATCTATCTATCGCAAGATGCTCATATCTATCTATCTATCTATCTATCTATCTATCTATCTCAAAATGTTCATATCTATCTATCTATCTATCTATCTATCTATCTATCTCATAGAAAACCAAAACAGCCCAACAAATTGTAGCTGATGATACAAAAATATTTTGAAGTATTAATTGCGAAAAAGGACTTGTTCTATTAGTTGCTATAAATATAGACACCATACACTAAAGGGGAGCAGTGGTTAACGTACTGGACAGCAGCATCGTTGTAAGCGAGTTCGAACTCCAGTTGCGCTATCACATTCATTTTAGAAACTTGGAGAAAATTTTTGAACCTTCTAATGTCCCCAGGTATGAGTACCATTATTGTCCTTCAACTTGGAAGGCTTTGATGGCATATCAACCTTCGTGAGATATTTGATGCAAAAGTTAAAAATGTTTACAGATGCTTATGATCTGATTTGTTGGTTGATGGATTTTAATGGCATGTCAACTCGTCTGCGGTTATTTAATGCCAAACGTCTTAAATTAAATATGGATGATTTGGTAGGGTTGGATTTTATGGCATATCAACTATTGTCGATTATTTTATGCCAAATCCTCTTTATACATATATATTAAATATATATGATTTGGTTTCGTTGGCTTTTATGGCATATCAATCATTGTAGGTTATTTAATGCCAAATTCTCTTTATACATATATATTAAATATATATGATTTGGTTTCGTTGGCTTTTATGGCATATCAATCATTGTAGGTTATTTCATGCCAAATCATCTTTATACATATATATTAAATATATATGATTTGGTTTAGTTGGCTTTTATGGCATATTAACCATTATAGGTTATTTAATGCCAAATCATCTTTATACATATATATTGAATATATATGATTTGGTTTGAATGGATTTTATGCCATATCAACCATTGTAGACTATTTAATGACTATTTAATGCCAAATCCATTTGTATGCACATATATTGAATATATAGGATTTGGTTTGAATGGGTTTTATGGTATATCAAGCCTCGTAGGTGCTACATACAGGGAAAGAACAACAATGCTGATATATAAAGATATAATCTGCATTTTTTTCTTTTTTTATTACCCTTAATGTCAGTTTGGGTGAAGTAAGAGAGGATTGAAGATGGCTGAAATGCATACAAATTAAGGCGACGTTGTGGTTTTTTTCTGTGAAATCTTTCTACCTTTCTGCTTCCTTCTGCTTGGGTCGAAATCTTTCCTGGTTCCTATAATTTTTCGGACACCCACGCAATCCTCGTGGTCACATATCCTCTCTTCGTGTTGCTTGTGGACATGTCTCGTGTCTAGCATGTCACCCATTCGACTTACGCGGCACTTCTGCTGTTTAAATACCAGCGTCCCTTTTTCCTAAAATTAACAGGTGTACATCCTGTTTTTCTGCATCCAGCTTTCGAATTACTAGCATGCCACCCAGCCATTTTTTGCAGCATTTCAGATGGGGCGTCTGTGTCCTGTTCACTGTTTAGGAAACAGGTCTATTTCCCGTTATGTCAACCATGCAATTTATGAGGCATGTCAAAAAGGGTCTTCAAGTCAATATTCAACATAGGCTATTTAATGATGAATCCTGTTTATACATATATTAGATATACGATTTGTTAACAGATACTTAGCTGGAAACACCTAAATGAGCCAGAACTGATTTTTTTTTGCACACAGTTCAATGGTTTCAAGTATTGATTTTGATATTAAAAATTCAATTTAACATCAGTTATTCGTTCGTACTCAGTTAAATATATATATATATATATATATATATATATGTATTGGCCGCATTTCTTCATTAATACATATTTCATTGAACATCATCATCATCATGTCATGCTGGTAGCACGGATATCCCTGATCCTCTCTCGCCACTTTTCCCTATCGTTCATCTCCTCTGGCAGGTCTTCTGGACAACATCCTGTATCCTCACATAGTTGCTGAATGTATGTTCGTGCTTGTCGTCCTGCTTTTGCACGGCCATGTGAGGGGGTCCATAAGAGTACATCACTTATGCGTTCGTCCCTGCTTCACCAGCAGTGTCCTGCATATCTGGATCGTCTAACTTGAATAGTTTTCGTGATAAGAAGCAGTTGGCCGTACAGTTAGTGTCTTGTGGGGTGTTGCCGCCAGGATTTGTTCAAGATTGCACGTAGCATTCTTGTGTAATTGCCGTCTAGCTTCTTCTCCAGCCGTTTTGTTAGAGTCCATAGAGTGCACATATATAGCAGTATCAATGCGACCGCTGCCTGGAAGAAGCTGCGTTTCATTTTATCGGTTAGGTCTGATTTCCATATAATCGATAGCCTATTGATAACTGTCCATGCTTTCGTTAACCTCGTGTCGATGTCCTTTTCGGTTGATGCGACGCTGCGTCCTAGGTAAGTGAATTTGTCAACTAGTTTAAGAGGGGTTCCGTCTAGAGTGGAGATGTCACCCGTTTGATTATAGCACATATATTTCGTTTTGTGTGCATTGACACAATAGACATTTTTGTCTACATATTTTTTTTGTTAATCCTTTCGAATTGCCGTATTGATCTTATGATATTCAGCGGGAATCGGTTGATAAATATTAGGAACATACAACCCAAACTTAATAGAAATAATTTGGAAACCAGAGCTAATGTACTTAAAGGTCTTTAGCTACCGACGCTATTTATAGAAACAAATTCGAAAAATAAACGCTACATAATACAACAGTACAGACGCTCTTCGTCTTTCTCAGTAGTAATGTAGATACAAAAGTTACACTTTTGTAATACATCCTCCCTTGATGATGACCCAAAGTTGGGCAGAAAGTACTTGGGAAATGACTAATTATGGAAGATTTATCAACCAATTCCGGCCGAATATCATAAGATCGATACGGCAATTCGAATGGATTAGCAAAAAGTATGTAGACAAAAAAGTTCTGTTATATTCAATCAAATATATATATATATATATATATATATATATATATATATATATATATATACCTTTCTTTCAGAAAAAAACAAAACTGGTCAATTTATTTCCATCCTTTTATGTGTTTTTGATATAAATCAAAAACACGAAAAAAAAATTAACAGGACTTCTTCAGATCTTATGGATAAAATAATTCAGAATAAAAACAGGAAAGAAGGGTGGGAGGGGATAGAAGAGGGGTGAAGAGTTTTCTCCTCATTTAGCCCATTTCCGGTTTTTTTTATTTTATTGCCGGCTGGAATTATAGAAAATTAATTTTTTTATTTTTTAAAATTCTTATTAATTTTCGACTTAAAACTCCAGATTTAATACTAATTTACATAAAATAACTTTATTTAATAACTTTACGTAAGGATACAGTAATAATTATATCAAATTAAATTCAAGATTTAAAATTAAAATTAAATTTTTTAAAATTTCAATTTTATTTTCGAGCCTATTAATTCAGTTACCTTTTTATTGAAGAGTACGTATACAAGATATGGTTTCCTCACATTTTTTAAATTTATTTTAATTTTATTCATTTACCTTAAATCTCAATTTAATCCTGTTTTTTTTTTTATTTAAGCATTATCTATGATAATTTGTCGATAGTTTAAATTTAGTCCTATGTCTACATCTAGCTATTAATTCACATCTCTTATTTAACAATTTTCCAGGGTCTGGGTATATCATTATTTGTATTTTTTCCTCTAGGCATAAATTACATCTACTATCAAAATATTTTGGAGTATTTGACTTTTTCAATATGAACCATTGAATCTCATTTTCCAACTACTATATATATATATATATATATATATATATATATATATATATATATAATTTGTAAGAGAATATTTAGTTGCTAATTTCATTTCTTAACAAAAGTTACAGTAATTCGTTTGAACACCATTGTTTGCACACAATGAAGTGGTTACAAGTATCGCTATTCAACACTATTCCTTCTCAGAGTCAAATGGTTCCAAGTAGTGTAATATTTTGCACTCATATAAAGGGTTTCAAGTACTACAATTCAACACTAATAATTCTATTCAACATTACTCATTCGTTTTCACAGTTAAATGGTTCCAAGTATTGTTATGTATAACTAACAATTCAATTAAACATCAGTTACTTATTTACACACTGTTCAATGAGAAAACCGTTCTATTTCTAACAATTTATTTGTCATTTATTAGCACACAGTTTAATGTCAAACAGTTCTATAAGACACATAGATAGGACCCTACCAGGTGCTACTACTTCAGGTCAGAGTGGACCTGGAAGCAATGGTAATGAAAGAGTATTCTATAATCCTCAAATTTCCAGGCCCTAAGCCATACCATCAGATAGTTTTATGTCATTTCCAAGACACTCGTTGTAGCAGAAGGTTCTTAACCCTCTGCAGCAATGCAGTCTGTGTATTATAGAGCCACAGAAGACTTGGCTTATATATTTGTGTTGGTGTTTTCTGTGAGAAAGAACGGTCATCATTAAAGATACAAAGAGGAGCATATGTGTGTGCGTGTATATATATATATATATATATATATAGAGAGAGAGAGAGAGAGAGAGAAACGCAGAATGATGTTGAGTTTTGGATGGGGGCACTTAGAAGAACAGGTACCGCCGGAATACCAGTCCTTATGATTCAAGAAAAATCCACCCGGCATTTTTGTCAAGAGATATTTGATTTTTCATCTTGGGAAAATCTTTCTCTGGGCAAGAGAGAAAAAAATTAGAAAAAAAAAGTGAAAAATAGACATCTATAATGATGAAATGAATAATAATCCTATTTACCCAACCCCTCCGCTCAGGCTGGATATGACACAAAGTCAATTTTTAATCGGAGTTTAACAGGTTTGAATTCAGAGTTTTCCTTCTCCTAGACTAGTTGCCTTACCAAGGCTGAAGAACCTAGTCTGCCCTATTACTTACCCATAGCTAGAGGGAGAATAATTGGATTCATACCTTTCCCAAGGGTATTAGTGCTATGTGAAATGCAATTAGTCTCGGCCAGGATTTGAACTCGTGTCGCCGTGTCCATTTCATATGACGATAACCATTACACCACGGACAATGAATAATAATAATGGTTAGTTGGTTAGGTTTTATGGCATATCAACTGTTGTAGCTTATTTAATGCCAAATTCATTTTTATGTGAATAATCAGTTTTATTTCAAACAATTCAGTTTAGCATGAGTACACAGTTGAATTGTCAAAACATTTCTATTTCTAGCTATTCAGTTTATTTAAACAGTTTTAATTCAGCTCATTCAGTTTAGCATAAGTACAGATTTTGTTTACACAGTAAAATGTCAAAACAGTTCTATGTGAATTGTTTGAATTAGAATTCTTTGACAAGACTGAATGGCTTGAAAAGGAAATGTTTTTGACAATTAAACTCTACTTACATTTAAACTGCGTGCTTATACTAAACTGAACTGTTTGAATTAGAACTGTTTTGACATTCAGCTGTATGTAAACAAGATCTGTACTTGTAGTAAGCTGAACTAGCTGAACTAGAAGTGTTTGAATAAACTGAATAGATTGAAATAGAGATGTTTTTGACAATCAATTATGCTAAACTGAGTTATTTAAAATAGAACTGATTATTTCTTTGTAATTTGACTTGGCATTAAATAACCCACAAAGGTTGATATGCCATAAAACCCAAAGAACCAACCAAACAAATCAAGTTGCGCTATAGCCTTCACTTTTGCACTAATACAATTAGGAAAGGCATGAACCTTCTAATCCTTCTAGCAATAAATCAAATTGTAGTTTTACTGCTCTTCTACAAGGGTAACTTTGGCATTGAACGACCTGCGAAGATTGGTATACTATCAAACAAAATTCACCGACGCCAAATTAAATTCGAGGCTGTTTCAGTGGCCTTGTGACAAACATGCTGGTTTGGGATATTGTAGTAATCGAGTTTGAACTCCAGGCGTACTATTGCGTTTACATTTGAACTAATGCCCTTTTGGACCAATGAACATCTTTATCCCTCCAGCCATGGGTTAATTTGTATTACAACTCCTTTAAATAGCCCACAAAGGTTGATATGCCGTATCTTACGGGACAATCAGTCTCCTAGCACGCGCATCGGAATCGCATAGTCGGCTGGGACTGTTGAATACACCGACAGCATCCCTGCAGTAGGGTAAGACTCCCCGAACGGATGTCCTGGATATGACACTAAACAATCTGATGCTGGAGCTGTGGGGAATGCGGAGTACTCCTTCATTGCCATTGCTCTAAGGTTCATTCTGGCTTGGAGTGGGAGCACCGCATCGGATCCTATCTAGAGGACAAATCAAACTAAACAGCGTACTTAAACTAAATTGAATTGTTTGAAATAGAACTGTTTCTGACATTAAACCGGTGCACTTATGCTAAACTGAATTGTTTGAAATAAAACTGTTTTGACATTTAAATGTGTGTAAATTAAAAAAAAAATTATCTAAACTAAACTGAATTATTTGAAATAGAATTGTTTATATGTATAAAATGGATTTGGCATTTAATATTCAACAATGGCTAGTATGACATAATACCCGACCAAACTAAATCAATACCTTATAATTCCCTAGCTAACGTGGTACGCTTGTTGGCTGAGTGGTCTGATACTAAGTTTAATGTAAAGTTGGGTGGGTTTCGATCCCAGCTTCAAGCATCCTCCGTGTCTAGCCACACTGAAGAGTTGTGATACAACCCAACAGTCTGTCTGTGGATGACAATATATTCAATATATATGTATACAGAGGATTTGACATTAAATAACCTACAATGGTTGATATGCCATAAAACCCAACCAAAGCAAACCATATATATTTAATATATATGTATAAAGAGGATTTGGCATGAAATAACCTACAATGGTTGACATGCCATAAAACCCAACCAAACCAAATCATATATATTTAATATATATGTATAAAGAGGATTTGGCATTGAATAACCTAGAAGGGTTGATATGCCATAAAACCCAACCAAACCAAATCATATCATTTTAATATATATGTATAAAGAGGATTCGGCATTAAATAGCCTAGAAGGGTTGATAAGCCATAAAACCCAGCCAAACCAAATCATATCATTTTAATATATATGTATAAAGAGGATTCGGGTTAAATAACCTACAATATTGATGTGCCATAAAACCCAACCCAACCAAAGGCGCAACGGAAAGCTGATTTAAAATTTCAGAGTTTCGTTTCGTTTCGTTTCGTTTCGTAAATCTTATTTTCATATTAACCGTTTTTTGACATCGTCAAAGTTTGATAATTCGTGATATCTTTTAATATATTATAACCAGCATTCAAACATTTTTTCTTGGAGATCTCTATGTTTAATTCATTTTTTTTATTGACATTTTGGATTTTCTGTTATGCATGTATGATTCCTTTTTCATGCACCATTCTCTCATCACACAATTCTTCTGAATCCTGTTTTGTTTGATAATTTAGAAGACGCGAAATTACCAGCAGCGATAAGTGGTTTTAATATCTGTCTCAAACTGCCTCCTTCGGCGTTTGCCTCGATATCGAGAATGTTTAAAAATAGCGTAAGCGCAAACCAGAATCTGCCCTAGAAAATGTGACTCATAAGATTCTCTGGGAAATTGAGATGGAAACAGATGTCCCAGTCCAGGCCAGACAACGAGATCTAATCTTAATTAGGTTGAAGAAAAGAACTTGTCATCAAGCGGATTTGGCCGTTCCAGAATCAAAATAAAAGAAAACGAAAAGATTGACAAATATAAGAATCCAGACTTTTTTTTGTACAGGCATTTAAAATTGTCGTAGACTCTTGAAAATTCACTATGTTATTGCTATACATCTTATGAGATGACTGACCAATTTTTATGATTTCAGATTCAAATAAACAGCTTCAGCAGCAATTGGAATACACCCTACTAAATCCTGATTGTCACAGCTGGTAAATTTCAAAAATGCAATCTGACACTTTAGAAGAACGATATGCAATAAAATTCTGCTTTAAACTTGGAAAGGATGCTGCCACAGAAACGTATGGAATGCTTCAGATTGCTTTTCGACCATCTTGCATGAATCGAGCATCAGTTTTTGAGTGGCATAAGAGATTCAAGGAAGGCAGGGAGTCTGTTAGGGATGATGAGAAGTGTGGGAGGAGTAAGGAAGTCAATATACCAGAGTTGATCGGCCAAAGGGTTAGGGTTAGGCTTAGGGTTACTATGTTGAGGTTTTGAGGGAGTTCAGGAAGAGATTCCTTGGGAAGAAGCCAGCACTCTTCAAATCCGGTCAGTGGCATTTCCAGCAGGACAATGTATTAGTCCACAACTCCATCCTTGTCACAGACTATTTGACCAAGATGGGCGTCAAGACAGTTCGTCACCCTCCCTATAGTCCAGACCTTGCTCACAGTGACTTTTGGTTATTCCCTAAGCTCAGAGGCTTTCGTTATGAGACAAATGATGAGATGAAAGACGCTGTGACGAAGGTCATTGATACGCTCACACAAGAGGACTTCTATGAGGCCTTCCAGAAGTTGTTGGAACAGTACAAGTTTGTCTGCTCAAGACCGAAGAAACTGTGGGTTAAAGAAAGAATCGGGAACGTACAGGCTACACCAATGTTAAAATCAATTTGAATACTTAGCGGAGTCCTAGTAACCAGTGGAGCATTGCAGTCAGTCGGAATTCTGTAAAAACTGGTGTGAAAAACTCGAAAGAAGAAAAAATAATTATATTGTCCAATCGGCTGCTTTTCTGCTAAGAGGTACGACTCTCCATCCCACCCGGAACAAGTGTCTTGGATATGACACTAAACAATCTAATGGTGATGTTCCCGTAATGTTAGAGCTTTGGGAAATGCAGAGTACACCTTCATTGCAATCACTTCTAGGTTCACTCTGGCTTTGAATGGTATCACCTGATCGGGTCCTATCTATAGTTAAAATAGAACTAAACTGTGTACTTATGCCAAATCGAATTACTTGAAATAGAACTGTTATTGACATTTAAACTACTTACATATGCTAAAAATGAATTGTTTGAAATTGAACAGCTTTTGCATGCTGAACTGTATTGTTCGAAATAGAACTGTTTGACATTTAACTGAGTGAAAACAAAAGCTTTACTTCTACTAAACTGATTTTTTTTAATTAGAAGTGTTTGACTAAAGTGAATAGTTTGCAGTAGAAATGTTTTTCACAATTAAACTGTGTACTTATGCTAATCTGATTTGTTTGAAATAGGACTGTTTATATGTATAAAAGTAGATTTGGCATTAAATAACTTTTGTTATATAACATGACATGAATTTCCAGTTCGTTCCTAGTGACCTCGTTTGCTTTGACAAGCTGTCACGTTGTGATTAGTAAACAGGGGGATGACAGCGTGTCAGGTCCAACAGGCATGTAACCGGAAGGAGACCACATGATAACCACGCGGTCAGATTAAGACAGAAGCAGAGAATCGGGGGTTGAGCCAGGGACACGCAGCTGACCAGAGAGGTCTTGGATCTCTCTGATGACATGGCTTGCAAGGAGTGCAAGCGTTGACCCCCCACTGGCTCCCGGAAGAAGATATGGAACAAGAAGAAGTCCCCTCTCTGAGTATATGTCTCTCCATTAATCTCTCAAACTAACAACAAACTATGGCCCCCTTATATAAATAAAATGAGAGATATATTTTTATAAAGAAGTGTTTCGTTCGTTCATTTGTTGTATATTGACCTCCGACCCAGTCAAGCTGTCAAAATAAGAAATGCACCTGTGTAAAGAACAGGCAGATTTGTGACGCCCACAAGAAGAAGGTGAGTGTCGAAAAATTATATAACCCGGGGGAAGAAAAGAAGTCAGGCAGTTGGAGATAAGATCCGGTAGAGGGAACTAGCACCCAGCAGAGGGGGTCCTTAGGACCCCCGATTGAGCAGTTGAATTTCAGAGCCTCAGATGAGTTGGAGAGAAGATGCTGGAATGAGGACCGTATCCCAGAAAGGATAGGCCCCCAGTTGAGCAGCCCAGGAGAACGGGAAAGAAACGCTGTTATGGCCATAAGAGTGGAGGTTAATATGTTGCAGTTCTGTTCAGTATCCAACTCACCTCTCACACAGTAAAACCTTTAGTAACACTTTCGAACCCTTTCAAATAAAGTGAGAGGTATATTTTTCTAAAGAACTGTGTCCGCTCGTTTTCGTTGCGTCGTTATGTTTCTTCATGCATCTACATGTGAGTATACAATACATTGAATTTCGTAAATCATGTATGAGACTATACAACACTTTCAATGGTGGATATGCCATAAAACCCAAACAAACAAACAAACAAACAAGTAATAATAAATTATAATAATATTCCCGAAGACTTGAGGAGACTTGCTGTCACTCAGATTCCGTTGAAAGATTATTAGCTATCGCTGGTGTGAAAAGCTCGCAGGAAGTTGTGTTGAAATTTGACCAGACGAAAGAATGGTATATACACAACCCAGAATCTGTTTTAGAAAGTGAGACGTACAAACTTCTCTGGGATTTTGAGATACAAACGGATCGCCAAATCTCGGCCAGACCACCAGACCTTATAATAAGTAAAGTTGGCGACCTTAGTCGACAGGTTACCCGAAGGCTCCCTTTTTGATAGCTACTACACCAAGGTGTAGGAGAGGGCTCTACTTCTTTCTCTGGATTGCTTTACTTGATGCTTGATTACCTTACCTTATAGTGCTGGGTACTAAGCAAAGCAGCACTTTTTGAGTCTTTGGTATGACTCGACCTGGGATTGAACCTAGGTCTGCCAGGCTATTGGCGAACAATAATGATCAACAAAAAAAGAAAAAAGAAAACTTGTAAAATTGTGGACTTCGCTGTCCCGGTTGAACAAGGAGTAAAATTGAATGAAAGTGAAAAGAAGGATAAGTACCTTAACCTTGCTAGGGAATTGAAAAAAAACCGTGGAACATGAAAGTAACGTTTATACCAATTGTAATTGGTGCACTTGGTACAGTTAAAAGGATTGGTTCAAGGACGGAAGGACTTGGAAATCACGGGACAGGTGGATACTGTTCAAAATACAGCATTAGTGAGATTGGCCAGAATACTGAGAAGAGTCCTGAAGATTTTAGGAGACTTGCTGTCACTGAAACTCCAGTGAGAAACCATCAGTTAAAACTGATATGAAAAACTCTCAAGGAGTAAAATAATAATAATAATAATAATAATAATAATAATAATAATAATAATAATAATAATAACTTATTGTTTGAAAGTAAAAATTGATTATACGGAACGTGGTTTGGTTTGGTTTTATGGCATATCAAACATCGTTGGTTATTTAAAGCCAAATCCTGTTTTTACATGTATATTAGATATATGTTTCACAAACGTTTTGAAGATAAACAGTTGACAGATCAAACAGTTCTATTTCTAATAATTTTATTCAGCATTAATCAACAAAATAAACGGTTGCAAGTATTGTTATGTATCACTAACAATTCATTTACACTTTACTCATTTGTTTACAATGGTCAAACAGTTCTATTTCAAACAATTCACTTTAGCAAACAAACGAAGTTGAATGGTTCCAAGTATTGCTATGTATCACTAACAATTCCATTTAGCATAAGTTATTTGTTTGCACACAGTTAAATGATAGAATAGTTCTATTTCAAACATTTCAATTTAGCATAAGTCATTTGTTTGCACACAGTTTAAATGTCAAACAATTCTATTTGACCCATAGATATTCTTTCAAGTGCTACAGAGTGGACCTGGGAGTGATGGCAATAAAGGGGTGCTCTGCATTTCTCAAAGCTCGCGATCAGATTGTTTAATGTCATATCCTGGATACTTGTTGAGGAGGTTGATCTTACCCCTCTGAAGAAATGCAGGTGGTTTATATTTTAATTGTCATTATATCAGCTTCCAGGACATGCAATCTTTTTTTGAGTGTCTCTTCTCAGTAAAAAATCATTATCATATTAATGGGTTGCATCGCTTTTGAGATAGTTTTAGATATTTTTCTCCAAATAAGTTGTGACGCAAAATATTTTTCCTCTCTTTTCCAAGGTATTTTGATTGAGGATTATTAGTCGTTATCATATTTACCAACCCCTTCGCTCAGGCAGGATATGACACAAGGTCAATTTTTAAACGGAGTTTAACAGGTTTGAATTCAGAGTATTCCTTCTCCTAGACTAGTTGCCTTACTAAGGATGAAGAACCCAGCCTGGCCTACTATATACCCATAGCTGGAGGGAGAATAATTGGATTCATACCTTTCCCAAGGGTAATAGTGCTATGTGAAATGCAATCGGTCTCGTCCAGGATTTGAACTCGTGACGCCGTGTCCATTTCCTACGACGATAACCAATACACCACGGACACCTCCTTATTATTAGTTGTTATTGTATACTATTTTCAAATCTGAAAGATAAAAGAACACCACATTATTATTAGTAGAGTTATTAGCAGTCACATGGGTCTCATGTATTTTGAGACACCCTATAAAACTAGTTATATAAACATATTCTATATAAGCATACATATTGAAACATTCTATATGACCATATATATTGAGACACCCTATATAACCAATTATATAAAGACATCCTATATAAGTATACATATTGAAACATTCTATATGATCATATATATTGACACCCTATATATCTCTATACAAATTTTTCCAGAATTCTATTTTTAACGAAACCCAGTGCATCACTTTTCAGTCACTATATAAGGAATAAATAAATATTATTTCTGAATTAATATTACTGTTATTCATGAAATGTTGTAGAGATCGAAACATCAAAATATGTTGGTGCTAAATCTCCTATCGTGACGATCTTTTTTGGGTTTGTTAACTTGCAATTTGAAGAAAATATTTTGGTAAATTCAACTTCTGTTTGTTTTTATATCTTGTCTGGTGAAGCGTATTTTCTTTTAGAACATCTAAATATTTGAATAGATTCAACATAGAATGGGCTTTATGATGAATAGAATAATAAGTATAGGTTATGTGCTGACAGAGATGAAACAATTAATCTCGTCATAAGCGAATGTAGCCAACTTGCACAAAAGAAATGCGCTACTGGATTAGAGAATGTGATCCCGTTGGAAGAATCGAAATCTACCAACCCATAAAGCTGTTAAGATCGGCCAGAATACTGAAAAGAGACCTGTAGAGCGGACGAGATTTGCTGTCTCTCTGATTCAATGAAAGGCTAACAATAAAATCTTGTGTTAAAAACATCGTATATAATAATAATAATAATAATAATAATAATAATAATAATAATAATAACAACAACAATAATTTAGAAATCTCTGAAACATGAAGGTGATGCTGATACCAAATGTAATTGGTGGTAGTCAAGACGGCTGGGGCTGCAGAATACAAATACTGCATATCTGCTGACGGGTAAGAGTCCCCCAACGAGGGTCCTAGATATGACACTAAACAATCTGATGCTGAGGTTCCAGTAGTGCTGGATTTTAGGGGATGCAGAGTACCCCTTCATTGCCATCGCTACCAGGTCCACTCTGGCCCGGAGTGGTAGCACCTGATAGGGTCCTATCTAAGGGTCAAATAGAACTAAGCAGTGTATTTATGTTAAACGGAATTGTTTGAAAAAGAACTGTTTATATGTATAAAAATGAATTTGGCATTAAATAACTTACAAAGTTTGATGTGCCATAAAACCAAACCAAACCAAGCACAACCAAATGTTATTGGTGTAATTAGAACAATCCACAAAGAATTGGTAAAAGAACTGAAAGACTTGAAAATAAAAGGATAAGTGACGACTATCCAGACTACTGCATTTTAAAGATCGGTGAGAATACTGAGAAGAGTCCTGGAGGTTTGAGGAGACTGTCACTCAGATTCCCGTGAAAACCAACAGCAATCGCTGGTGTGAAAAACTCTCAAAGGAATAATAATAAGAATAATAATAATAAGAAGAAGAAGCAGAAGTCCCTAATATGAACATTCATCTTCGCTTTTGCAAGTATACAATTGTACTCGGATCAAAAGGTTGTGTCTCCAATCCCCCACTGAAGAGAAACTGCTAGTCTATCAAAAAAAAACGGCATGAGTCCTTTGCTTGACTTTGAACCTGTGTCGACAGCCACTGGTGTCAGTCACGCATGCAATTTAAGAAGAAAGACAGTGTTAAGTAGAAATATTAGAAATAAGCAAATTAATCTCAAGAAAAAATAAAATACATTAAAAAAAAAAAACAACAAAAAAAGACAAAAATAAAAAAAAAACCCAACAAAATCTAATTATTACTTTCGGGCGTGATAGCAAAGAAATCTGCTAAGATGTCCTTTCTTTTCTGTTTTTTTTGCTATTTGAGGGTGAATAGTGATATTTTGTGGGAATATACTTGGAAGGAGAAAAGCCGGATTGAAAAAAGGATTCTCGAGAAAAAGAAGAACTCTGATTCAACAAAGTTCAAAGAACGTTGTATGGGTTGCCCATTTATCCCTGGAATTGTTTGATTTAAGTTTTGCATTTTGTTCGTTGGTTTGAATCACACTGGAATTCGTCATTTGGTTTGGTTTCCCTTCAAAACTCATTGTCGGCTGCTTTTCTTCAAATTCATTCGCCCGTTTTGATTTCCATTTTTTAAAGCTTTATCTGGTCTTTTTTTTTGGTGGGGGGGATATCTCTTTTTTGTTTATTTCTTCATTTATGTGATTTCTTTCTTTCTTTCTTTCTTTCTTTCTTTCTATTAATTTTCATTTCATATTCTTTCTTTCTTTCTTTCTTTCTTTCTTTCTTTCTTTCTTTCTATTAATCTTCTTTTCATATTCTTTCTTTCTTTTCATATTCTTTCTTTCTTTCTTTCTTTCTTTCTTTCTTTCTTTCTTTCTTTCTTTCTTTCTTCTTTTCATGAGAGAGAGAGAGAGAGAGAGAGAGAGAGAGAGAATGAAAGTAGAACGTGTTACAGAAAAAAGAGAGTGATTGTGTGTGTGTGTGTGTGTGTGAGAGAGAGAGAGAGAGAGAGAGAGAGAGAGAGAGAGGAGATAAGTTAAGCGTGTTACAGAAGAAAGTGAGTGAATAAGTAAGAGAGAGAGAGAGAGAGAGAGAGAGAGAGGTTGTAAGAAAACACTTTCACTTATACGGACAGACAGTTTGAGAAAGAGAGAGAGAGAGAGAGAGAGAGGGAGAAAGAGAGAGAGAGAGAGGGAGAAAGAGAGAGATAAATAGATAGATAAACAGATTGAGAGAGAGAGAGAGAGTTAGAGAGGAAGTACAGTGTGTTACAGAAGAGAGTGAGACAGAGTTGATGGATAATTAGTGGTTAAAGGAGAAAGAGAGAGAGAGAGAGAGAGAGAGAGAAAGAAAGGGATGAAGGGAGAGAGCATATACATACACGTATGCTGACAGATAGATAGATAGATAGATAGATAGGGAGGGAGAGGGAGAGGGATAGAGAATGAAAAGAGAAATGGAAAAACGAAGAGTTCAAGAGTGAGTCGTCTCCCCCGCCCCACACCATCATAAAAAAAAAGAAAAAAGAAAGAAGATATTTGACTATTGCAACGTGGAGGCCAATGCAAGACATCAACGCAAGGTTTTATATTAACCTTCTCGTCTCGTCTCGTCTCTCCCCTCCTACCACTACCACCAACCGCCATTGGAACCCATAACAATTTGATGTCAGTCTACTCCTTATTTTTTTTAGCACCCCTCACACCCAAAGGACACTTCCTCCTTTCACTCATCCCCAGTCCTGACTTCTCTGCCCACAAATCGAGTAACAGCTTCTCACTCTTACCAGTGTGGTTACGTCCATCGCCGTGGGCCAAGTTCCTAACTTTCAATAATGTGATCACGGTTTGCGACAAATAAATATGCTAATAGGATCTTAACGTCCGACCTTTCCCACCCTCTTCGTTTGAGGGTCTTATTTGGAGGTTCATTTCATTTCTGTCTCTTCCCAAGGGCGTGTCTTTGTGCAAAGAACGGGCAGATAGATAGATAGAGAGATAGACAGAGTTTTGTCCCCTTTTTTTTTCGTTTAAATGCATGATGCAAGTTGTACTTAGAATCTGTGGCATTATAGTCGTGTAGTAATTTGTATGCAATGCATAAATGGATGGAAGTATGCATGTGTTTATGTGGGCTTAGCGTAATGGTTAACATCGCCTTAGGAACTGAAACCAGCAATCCGAGTTCAAATACTGAACGATGCTGTTGATGCTTCACTTGACAAAGGCATGAACCCATCTCTTCTGCTGCCAGTAAACAATATGGCAGTGCCCGTGGTGTAATGGTTATCGTCGTAGGAAATGGACCCGGCGACACGAGTTCTAATCCTAGACGAGACTGATAGCATTTCACATAGCACTAATACCCTTGGGAAAGGTATGAATCCAATTATTCTCCCTCCAGCTATGGATAAATAGTAGGAAAGACTGAGTTCTTCAGCCTTGGCGAGGCGACTAGTCTAGGAGAAAGAAAACTCTGGATTCAAACCTGTTAAACTCCGCTTAAAAATTGACCTTGTGTCATATCCTGCCCGAGCGGAGGGGTTGGGTAAATATGGTAAACAATATGGCAGACTTGGTATTCTTTACCTACTAGGCAACCAGTTTTGGAGAAGGAAAAAATAAAACAAAACTTTTAAAAGAGTGACTCATCTTGTTGCTAGGTTTGCCCAGTCGGCCGGGACGGTAGAATACAGTAACTGTTTCTCTGCAGAGGGGCAAGAGCCCCCCTCCCCCACCAACGAGTGTCCTAGAGATAACACAAAATAATGTGATGGTGAGGTGCTTGTAATGCAGGAGCTTTGGGGAATGCTTTATTGCCATCGCTCCCAGGTCCTCTCTGGTTCGGAGTTGTAGCACCTGAAAATATCCTATCTATGGGAACTAAACTGCGTACTTATGCTAAACTGAATTGTTAGAAATAGAAGTGTTTTAACATTTAAATTGCGTACTTAAGCTAAACTGAATTGTTTGAAAAAGAACTGTTTTGACATTTAACTTTTTGTAAACGAAAAACTATACTTATACTAAACTAAAGTGTTTGAAATAGAACAGTTTAGATGTATAAAAATGGATTTGGCATTAATACCCAATAATGGTTGATATGCCATAAATCCCAACTCAAAGAAATCATATACATTTAATATAAATATGTATAAGGAGGATTTGGCATTAAATAACCTACAATGGTTGATATGCCATAAAACCAAATAAAACCAAATCATAGATATTTAATATATATGTAGAAGAAGGATTTGGCATTAAATAACCTACAATGGTTGATATGCCATAAAACCAAACCAAACCAAATCATATACATTTAATATGTATGTATAAGAAGGATTTGGCATCAAATATCCTACAATGGTTGATATGCCATAAAATCCAACCAAACCAAATCATATATATCTAATATATATATATATATATATATATATATATATATAAAGTGGATTTGGTATTAAATAATCTATAATGGTTGATATGCCATAAAACTCAACCAAACCAAATCATATATATCTAATATATATATATATATATATATATATAAAGAGGATTTGGCATCAAATATCCTACAATGGTTGATATGCCATAAAATCCAACCAAACCAAATCATATATATCTAATATATATATATATATATATATATATATATATATATATAAAGAGGATTTGGTATTAAATAATCTATAATGGTTGATATGCCATAAAATCCAACCAAACCAAATCATATATATCTAATATATATATATATATATATATATATATATATAAAGAGGATTTGGTATTAAATAACCTATAATGCTTGATATGCCATAAAATCCAACCAAACCAAATCATATATATCTAATATATATATATATATATATATATATATATATATATATAAAGAGGATTTGGTATTAAATAATCTATAATGGTTGATATGCCATAAAACTCAACCAAACCAAATCATATATATCTAATATATATATATATATATATATATATATATATATAAAGAGGATTTGGCATCAAATATCCTACAATGGTTGATATGCCATAAAATCCAACCAAACCAAATCATATATATCTAATATATATATATATATATATATATATAAAGAGGATTTGGTATTAAATAACCTATAATGGTTGATATGCCATAAAACCCTAATAAACCCCTTCTTAACCTTGTTTGGTTGTGATGACGCATATTCATGGAGCGTGTCTTTTGCAGAAACAGCCTGACGAAGTCCATCCTTCAAGTTTTCACCTGGGTTGAATTCAGTGTTTTCCTTCTCCTTGGCTGGTTGTCATACAGCACACAGTCTGCTCTACTATTCACCCATAATTGAAGGGAAAATAGTTGGATTCATGCCTTTCCCAAGAGTTTTAGCCCTAGATGAAATGCAAACATCCTTCTTCTGGATTTGAACTTCAGTAGCTGGGTCCACTTCCTACGATGATAACTGTTACACTTTGAGCGCCTCTTTACTCTGCATAAAACTGACCTTTTGTCACATCCTCTTCTTGTGGGAGAGGTTGGGGGTGATGCATATACGTTTGTATGAACCCGTTTGTGTCACAGAAATCTATCTCTCTATCTATCTATAGTTGACGACCGTAGTCGAGGGCTAACCGAAGGCTCCTTTTTAATAGCTACTACACCGAGGTGTAGGGGAAGGCGTTACTCCTTTCCCTGGATTGCTCCACTTTACCTTTGAAACGTACTTTATAATGCTGAATGTCAAGCAAGGAGGTATCAAGTATCATTTTTTGAGTCTTTGGTATGACTTGCCCGAAGATTGAACCCCTAGTCACCCGGGCCATTGGCGAACACACTACCACTAGGCTAATGGGCCGGTTGTGGAAAGTTGAATAAATCAAACACTTAAAATCGGTTTAGAGGCGTGATATTTCGTTCTTTCATTTAATTTTTAAGGACTTTCTCAAACTGAACCATTTTATAGTTTATTTATAAGCAAAGGAAGAAAATGACAAAACGACGGAGAAGATAAAAGTGTAGCAAGAAGAGGGCGAGGGTTTAAACTCTGAAAACTGTCCAATTTGAAAAAGTTCTTAAAAATTAAAAAAAAAAAGAACGAAATATCGCACCTCTAAACCAGTTTTAAGTGTTTGATTATCCAACTTTCCAAATATTTCTATGATATTGTCAGATTCACCACAATCTATCATTTCAATATATATATATATATATATCATTCCCTGCAGTCAACTTTAGTTCATATGTTATATATGAGTGTGTGAGGGTGTGTATATATATATATATATATATATATATATAATCTCTCTACAAAAGCAGGATGTGTCACAAGGGAATTTTAAAGTGGAATTTCAAAGGTTTGAATTCCATTTTCTTTCTCTTTGACCGGTTGCCATACCAAGGTGAAAGAGCCCATTTTGCCCTACTCTTTACCCATTGCCGGAAAGAGAACATATATATATATATATATATATATATATATAAAGCATTTAAAACTGAGTTAGAGGTGTGATATTAGTAAATTATTTGAAATAGAACTACTTATATGCATAAAAATTGATTTGGCATTAAATAACCCACAATGGTTGATATACCATAAAGCCAAACCAAACCAAACTCAAAGTGTAGTATCTGTTCACCTCTCTCGTCTGTGTTTTAATTTTCGGACTGGATGTGGAAAAAACCATGTGAACATGGTCTAAGAGGTTCTAGTCCTGCAGTAGTAACCTCCCACTCCTACTGTTCTAAAGAGAAAAACCGAATTTGAATCATGCCTTTTTGATGCTAGTCTTAGAGACCGCTTAATTTTTGTGGTTTCCATGCCAACTGGGAATGTATCCAACGAAAAACTACGGTAGCACCAACCTTAATCTCAAGGTGTGCTGCCGATCAGGCCGAGGTTACGCCGAATGCTATCTTGGTTGAAGAGTACGAATGCACCTCAACCCAGAAAAAAACAAAGAGCTTCGTACGACACTAAACTTGATCCGGTGGTAAGATTCCAGTGTAGAGTCCCATGTTCGTTGCCATTACTCCTTTGTCCTCTCGGACTAGACAGGGTTCAATCTATATGTCAAATATAGGGTGTCACAATATAGTAATTTACTAAGCGTTTTTACTTAGATGTAGCATAAGGTCGTATGAAGTGGGTGACTAACGAGACTCGAACTCACTTGTGAAAGTTTACTAGTATTAGCTTGCTAACCATTACACTACCCGAGGCACCCAAAGAAGTAGTAATTTACAAAGCTTTTTGCTTCGATGTCGCACAAGGCCGTATGAATGGGGCACCCAATGAGACTCGAACTCACTCGAAAAGGTTTGCTCTTACTAGCTCGCTAACCACTACACCACCTGAGGGCGTCTCATATTACAGGGTTATATAGGATGTCTCAATATACATGTTGCCCAGTCGGCTGGGGCTGTAGAACACATCGACTGCTGCTCTGCAGAGGGGTAAGCCCCACTCCCGCCATGAGAGTCATGGATATGACACTAAACAATCTGATGGTGAGGTTCCAGTAATGCTGGGGCTTTGGGGAATGCAGAGCACCCCTTCATTTTCATTGATCCCAGGTCCACTCTGGCCCGGCGTGGTAATTTCAGTAGCTGGGTCCACTTCCTACGATGATAATCGTTACGCTTTGAGCGCCTCTTTACTAGCACCTGATAGGGCCCTATATATGGTTTAAATAGAACTAACGGCATACTTATGCTAAACTGAACTGTTTGACTAAACTGAATAGCTTGAAATAGAAATATTTTTCACCATGAAACTGTACTTACATTTAAACTGCGTGCTTATGCTAAACTAAATTGTTTGAAATTGAACCGTTTTTGACATTGACACTCTACTTACACTTAACTGAATTGTTATGTATAGAACTGTTTTGACATTTTACTGTGTAAACAAAACCTGTATTTACGCTAAACTGAATTAGCTGAATTAGAACTGTTTGAATATACTGAATAGTTTGAAATAGAAATGCTTTTCACAATTAAACTGTGCACTCATGCTAAATTGTATTTGAAATAGAACTGATTATTTACATAATAATGGAATTGGCGTTAAGTAACCTACAAAAATTGATATGCTATAAAACCCAACCAACCAACCATCAATATACACAGTTATAGTGGTTGTCTTAATATACACGGGACCCCTGTGACTGCTAATAAATCTACTAATAATAATGTCGTGTTCTTTATTCTATCAGATTTGAAAATAGTATACTATAACAACTATTTGAAAATAGTATACTATTACAGATTTGAAAATAGTATACTATAACAACTATTTGAAAATAGTGTACTATTACAGATTTGAAAATAGTATACTATAACAACTATTTGAAAATAGTATACTATTACAGATTTGAAAATAGTATACTATAACAACTATTTGAAAATAGTATACTATTACAGATTTGAAAATAGTATACTATAACAACTATTAATCCAAGATAACAATACCTTGGACAAGACAGGAAAATAGTTTACGTCACTACATATTTGGAGACAAAAATCATTCAAAACTGTCTCAAAATAGATGCAACCCATTAATGTGACAATGATTTAATTCTGAGATAAGTAACTTAAAAAATATTGCATGTCCTGGAAGCTGATATAACAACAATTAAAAAAAAACAACATTGATTTGATGTCTGGCTCAAAGGATGCATTTTTTTTTAACAGGACGTGTTCCAAATGACCGCCAGTGTATGAATGCATGCAGAATAGTTTTTTTTAAATTGTAATCGGGAATTACAGATTTTTTTTCGTAGGAGAGTGCAACCTCAAACTAGTTTTGTTTGATTTCATTGTTTAATGATGTACCAAACTTCTTGGGTTATTCAGTGCCAAAGCCATCCTTGAAGACTAATGGTAGTGCTACGTTTGGTTTGGTTTGGTTTGTTGGGTTTTATGGCATATCAACCTTTGTAGGTTATTTAACGCCAAATCCATTTTTATGTAAATAATCTGTTCTATTGAAAACAATTCTGTTTAGCATAAGTACACAGTTTAATTAACCGGCTAATGGCTTTGTGGGTAGAGTGTTCGCCAATGGTTCGGGAGACTTGGGTTCAATCCCAGGTCGCGTCATACCAAAGACTTTAAAAATGGTACTTGATACCTTCTTACTTAACACTCAGCAATATAAGGTACGTATCAAGGGTAAAGTGGAGCAATCCAGAGAAAGGAGTTGCGCCCTCCCCTATACCTATGTAGTACCTATTGAAAAGGGAGCCTTCTGGTCGCCCTCGACTACGATCGCCAACTTTACTTTACTTACACAGTTTAATTGTCAAAAACATTTCTATTTCAAACTATTCAAGCAGTTATATGTAACAATTCAGTTAAGTGCAAATACAGTTTTAATGTCGAAAAACAGTTCTATTTGAAATAATTCAGTTAAGCATAAGCACGCAGTTTAAATGTAAGTACGGTTTAATTTTCAAAAACATTTCTATTTCAAGCTATTCAGTTTACTTAAACAATTCAGTTTAGCGTAAGTATGCTGTTCTATTTAACCCATAGATAGGGCCCTATCACGTGCTACCACTCCGGGCCAGAGTGGACCTGGGAGCGATGGCAATGAAGGGGAACTCCGTATTCCCCAAAGCTCCAGCACTGCTGGAACCTCACCAGGACACTCGTTGGGGGGGGGGTCTTACCTCTCTGCAGAGAAGCAGTCGGTGTATTCTACAGCCCCAGCTGACTGGGCAAAGTAGTGCTACGATTTAACCCATAGCTTAGGGGAGATAAGGGGGATCATGCTTTTCACAAGGGTATTTGCCCAAAAGTGAACGTAATAGCGCGACTGGAGTTCGAACTCGCTTACTACGATTCCGCTGAACAGCGCTTTAACCATTACACCACGAGGACATCTCCCCGTCAATATTTACGGTAACATCACGGATAAACGTAGAAATCAACTAGGATTTTTCCTTTGAAACATATACAACTTGGAGGTGCCCGTGGTGTAATGGTTATCGTCGTAGGAAATGGACACGGTGACACGAGTTCTAATCCTGGACGAGACTGACTGCATTTCGCATAGCACAAATACCCTTGGGAAAGGTATGAATCCAATTATTCTCCCTCCAGCTATGGGTAAATAGCTGGACAGACTAGTTTCTTCAGCTTTGGTGAGGCAACTAGTCTAGGAGAAGGAAAACTCTGATTTCAAACCTGTTAAACTCCGCTTAAAAATTGACCTTGTGTCATATCCTGCCCGAGAGGAGGGGTTTGGTAAATATGATTACCATATACAACTATGATCGAACGTAGCCGTCATTATTTGTCAATATTGAAGTTTAAAAATTGCGTAATTGCGATCGAATCCACCCGGATCCCAGGAAATCTATTTATTGATTCGACAGCATCGATATAATCGATTTTGGGCCTTTCCCGTGAAATAAAATCAATGTTATTATATTTCCTATAGTACCATGATGAAGTTAACGCATATGTGTGTATATATGTGCGTATATAAAGAAATGAACAAGATTACTTATCCTCTAGATATAAAATAATATTACAGCCCTGTTGGGTGCGGCAGTTGAATACACCAACTGCATCTCTGCAGAGGAGTAAGACTCCCGCCCCAACGAATTTCCTGGATATGATACTAAACAATCTGATGGTAAGGCTCTAGTAGTGCCGGAGTTTTGGGGAATGTGGAGTACCCATTCATTGCCATCGTTCCCAAGTCCACTTTGGCTTGGAGTGGTAGCACCTGATAGGGTCCTCTCTATGTGTATAAACAAATGACTGATGATTAACGGAATTTTTACTTGTCCTGTGAGAGTTTACGTGCTGGACAGCGATATCGTTGTCAGAGAGTTCGAATTCAAATTTTAGTCCTTTCATATCTATCTATCTATCTATCTGCTTATTGTGAGAAGGCAAATATGTCCCTTCGGGACAGATTTTTTGGCATTTTCATTATACTGGCAGTCGGATCGTATGTCTCAATTAAATTTATTATTGAAGTTCGATCAATTCGATTTCAACATATTGTCACTATAAATTTACAAATATCAGATTGATCTTTTTCATGTCATTGATTTTTTTTTGTTCAGGCTTGGTTGTATACGCATGCGTATTCAGACTTAAATTTCTTTCCACAGTGTTGATGACCCCTTTAGTTATCTTCTACTTGTTTATATATTCTAAAAAAAAAAAAAAAAGAAAAAAGAAAAGAAAAAAGTTGTAGAGAGAAAAGATGTACGGCAGAATGATCTCACAGTTTTAAAATTGCCACTGCGCAGGCGCAACTGACGATTTGCATGTGGTAGGAAAAATGTCTTTGAGCATAATCATCATCATCATCATCTTCAGCAGCAGCAGCAGCAGCAGCAGCCATGCTATTACAGTTGCCAAATATGGCCGCAAGGGCATCTATGGAAGCTTTGAGAGAAAATTTTCCAGGACGCCTCATCTGATTACGTGGTGACATCCCGTGGCCGGCTCGCTCGCCAGCTTTATTCCCTTGTGATTACTTCCCCTGAGGGGGGTACCTGGAGGTCACAGAAAACTGACGAACTGAAAGATTTTGTCATGAAATTGCTCTAATGAATTGGTGAGCGCTACAGAACTTCAAGTTATTTTGGTTTTCTTTGTTTAAAGGCATATCAACCTTCGTGGGTTATTTAATACCAAAACCATCCTTTAGAAGAACAGTTGGGGTACTATTTAAGGGTTGATTTAATCAGCAGGATCCAGTAGATGAGTTACACTTCGGCCGGCCGTGGTGTCAAAGGCACGGATCTGGTCGGGTGTGTCTCATCTCTGGATTGATTACCTCAAGTCTCAGGGGGTCGTCTTCTCTGGCTCTAACTCTCCTCGAAGGGGTTAGGTTTATTGCCTGGCGCCTGAGGTGCTCCTTTTTAGGGAATTGCTAACGAGGCCCGAGGCATTTTGGAGAAAGCCGGGTGCGTCTGGACTACAGCCCTGTGCCCAGACCCACCTTAAAAAGGCCTTGTGCCACACTCGTCTGGTTGGTGGGTCGGCCGACCAATACTATTTAACACATAGCTGGGCGGGTGAATAAACAGTTAACTAGTTTTATCATTTGCATGATTAAAAAAAGTTTAGTTTGGTTTCTTTATTTAATGGCACATCAACCTTTGTGGGTTATTTAATACTAAAGCCATCCTTGAAGAACATTTGGGGTATAGATTGATAAATAAATAGATAGAGCTGGTTTGTTTGGATTTTATGGCATATCAACCTTTGTAGGTTATTTAATGCCAAATCCATTTTTATACAAATAAACAATTCTATTTCAAATAATTCCGGGTTGCATAAATACACATTTTAATTTTCAGAAACATTTCTATTTCAAGGTATTCCATTCTGTCAAACAGTTCTATTTCAAACATTTCCGTTTAGTATTAGTATAGTTTTTGTTTACACAAAGTTAAATGTCAAAACTGTTTAGCCTAAGTACGGTTTCAATCTCAAACAGTTCTAGTTCAAGCAATTCAGTTTAGCATAAGTACACAGTTTAGTTATGTTTAACCCATATATAGGACCCAATCAGGTGCTACCACTCTGGGTCGGAGTGGACCTGGGAGCGCTGGAAAGGAAGGGGCACTCTGCATTCCTCAAAGCTTAGCATGACTGGAACCTCACTATCAGACATCCAGGACCCTCATTGCAGAGGCGCAATGGGTGTATTCTACAGCCAAAGCTGACTGAACAAAGTTTTTGTTGAAGGCGGACCGGAGCGTTAGTCGTGCATTCCGCCTAGTGTCTATTTAATTTAGTATTACAACAGGTCTGGATATCTGGTTATTTGTCGAGTGCCCACATACGCATGAGTATGGCACAAGGCCTTTGATAGGGTGCGAACCGGGCACTGGACCTTAGCCCACACACGTCCGGCGGTTCCAAAAATGCTTCGGGTTCCGTCGGCATTCCTCCAAAGAGGGTCACCTCAGGTGTCAGGCAATGAACTCAGGCCCTTGTAAGAGAATTAAAGCCTGGAAGGACGACCTCCTTAGGCTCAAGGAATTACCTCCAGAACCAAAATTCACCCGACCGGATCCGTGCACCAGATTAACACGGCCGGAAAGATCTCGTTTCAATAGCTACTACACCGAGGAATAGAGGGGGGGGCGTTACCCCTGGATTGTTTCACTCGCCCTTAGCCCGTACCTTATAATGCTGAGTGTTAAGTAAGGATGCATCAATTACCATTTTTTGAGTCTTTGGCATGACTGGATCTAGGATTGAACCTCCGTCTCCCGGACCATCGGCGAACACTCTAACCATTATATATATATATGTGTGTGTGTGTGTGTGCGTGTGCGTTGGTTTCAACAAATCCTAGAATCAGTAATCAACAAAACAGCAATTATAAGGCCACTTACCTCCCATCTCACAAACAATCCAAGAGAGAGTGAGTACTGTTGGAGAAGTAAGGAAGAACCCATTGATTTCATATATATATATATATAAACAACTATCCATCAAGACATTGCTTACTTTCTCGGATTGTATATATATATATATACAATCCGAGAAAGTAAGCAATGTCTTGATGGATGGTTGTTTTTCTGATAAGGAGAAAGAAAGTTTAAGTGTTTTCCAAGATCGTCTCTCGATTGCCACACTTGCAGTGGATGGGCGGGCACTCAGAAGAAGGAGCAGCCATTCCATTATGATTGCCATCATGACTGCAAGGGCATCTATAGTAGTTGAGATTTTTCTTGGGGACCTCATCCCACTACCAGGTGACACGTTGTGGCCGGCTACTTTACCAGATCTGTCTCTTTGTTATTACTTTAACTGGTGGATGCTTAAAGGCTGACGAGTCTCTGATATCAACTCATTCTCCTCTTCAACCTTTAGTAGCCCAGTCGGATAGGGGGGCAGTAGATTACATCTATTGTAACTTTTCAGATAGGTAAGTCCCCGCCCCTCGCCAAAGAGTGTCCTAGATAAGACATTAAACAATCTGATAGTGAGGCTCCAGTCCTGGTACTTAAGCAAATGTGGAGTACCCGTTCATTACCATTGCTCCCAGATCCACACTGACCCGGAGTGGTAGTACCCGACAGAGTCCTATCTATGGGTCAAATAAAACTGTTTGACATTTACACGGGATGCGAACAAATTACTAAATGTTAAACTGAATTGTTTGGAATAGAATTGTTTGACCACTTAACTGAGTGTAAACAATTGACTGATGTTTAATTGAATTGTTTGTTATGTATAGCAATGATTGGAACTATTAAACTTAGTTGATTTATGTTAAACTGAATTGCTGGAAATAGAACTGTTTGACTACTTAACTGTGAATTAACAAATGACGGTGTAATTGTATTGATCGTGATACTTGGAATCATTTAACAGGGTAGAAACAAATGATAGATATTGAATATAATTATTAGCACTCCATAAAACTATGTGCCAAGATTAAATTATTGGTATTACATAGCAATACTTGGAAAAATTTGTCTATGGCAATTGTATGTTGCATGGAATTATTAGTATTAAATAGTTAGTAAAGTTGGCGACCGTAGTCGAGGGCGACTAGAAGGCTCCCATTCCAATAGCTACTACACCGAGGTGTAGGGGAGGGCGCTACTCCTTTCCCTGGATTGATCCACTTTACTCTTGAAACGTAAGTTATAATGCTGAATGTTAAGCAAGGCGGTATCAAGTACCATTTTTTGAGTCTTTGGTATGACTCGACCGAAGATTGAACCCCAGTCTCCTGCACTATTGGCGAACACTCTATCACTGAGACTCTTAAACTATGTGCCAATATTAAATTATTGGTATTACACAGGAATACTTGAAAACCTTTGTCTATGGAAATGAATAGTGTTGTATTGAATTATTAGTGTGAAATAACAATAGTTGTAGCCTCTTCACATATATATTTAGTTAACATATATGAAGAGGATTTGGTATTATATAACCTACAATAGTTGACTTGCGATAAAACCCAACGAAACGAAATCATTATATATATATATATATATATATATATATATATATATATATATGAGCGTATATGCAAGGTTCTTCATATGAATCGAGCTCTCGGTAGCCGTTAAGCGGATATATGTAAACAATAACAATTGTGATTCATAACCGTTTAAATTTAGTTCGCTGGCGCTAGTTTCCTCGTGGCTGAGTGGTAGAATCTTGTATTGACGTTTGAATCAACCGGGTTTCGATCCCAGCTGTCTAGTCATGCTGATGGGTTCTGATAGAGCGAAACAGATCTGTCTGTGTATGACAAAATATATATATAAAGAGGGTTGTTGTTAGGGTTTTATGGCATATCAACCTTTTTAGGTTATTTAACGCCAAATCCATTTTTATACAAATTGTCAGTTCTATTTTAAACAATTCAGTTTAGACTGATTACACCGTTTTTTCAAAAACATTTCTATTTCAAGCTATTCAGTTTAGTCAAACAATTCTATTTCAAACAATTCGGTTTTGTATGAGTATAGATTTTCTCCACACACAGTTAAATGTCAATTTAGTTTTGCATAAGTACAGTTTCAATGTTAAAAACAGTTCTATTTCAAGCCATTCAATTTAGCATTAGTACTGTTTAATTGTCAAAAAAATATTTCTATTTCAAGCTATTCAATTTAGTCCAACAGTTCTAATTCAAACAATTCAGTTCAGTATAAATACGCAATTTAATTCTATTTGACTCGTAGATACGACCCTATCAGGTGCTGCCAATCCAGGATAGAGTGGACCTGGAAGTGATGGCAATGAAGGGGTACTCCACATTCCCCAAAGCTCCAGCATTTATGGAACCTCAGCATCAGATTGTTTAGTGTCATATCCAGGACACTTGTTGGTGGGGTGGGGGGTCTTACCCCTCTGATGAAAAACAGTCGGTGTAATTCTACAGCCCCAGCCGACTGGGCATTATAAAGAGGGAATGGCACTTATTAACCAACAATGGTTGATATGCCCAAAACCCCATCGAAACCAAATCATATATATATATATATATATATGTATATATATATAGAGAGAGAGAGGATTTGTCATTAAATGACCTACTATAGCTAAGATGCCATAAAACCAAACCAAACCAAACCAAATTTAATATATGTAATCAATAAATAGAATTTGGCATTAAATAACCTACAATGGTTGATATGCCACAAAACCAAACCATTCTAAAAAAAATGAGATAAAGTGAATAGGACTGATATTTGGCACACATTAACTTTTTAAAATTGGAACGTTGCGATCACACGAAATTCTTGCTGAGAATGAAAATATATATTTAATCTCCTGAAAAACGGCGGAGCGCGAAGGTTAAAAAGATACCAAAGGAGAGTCATGAAATATTATCATTCTTTCTTTCTTTCTTTCAAAATCTTTACTATCTTATATGGTCTGAGTCTTTCTTTCTTTCTTTTAAGGCTTGATTCTTTCTTTCTTTCTTTCTTTCTTTCTTTCTTTGTTTCTTTGTTTCTTTCAAAATCTTTACTATCTCATATGGTCTGAGTCTTTCTTTCTTTCTTTCTTTCTTTTAAAGCTTGATTATTTCTTTCTTTCTTTCATTCATTCATTCATTCTTTCTTTCTTTCTTTCTTTCTTTCTTTCTTTCTTTCAAAATCTTTACTATCTTATACGGTCTGAGTCTTTCTTTCTTTCTTTCTTTCTTTCTTTCTTTTAAAGCTTGATTATTTCTTTCTTTCTTTCATTCATTCATTCTTTCTTTCTTTCTTTCTTTCTTTCTTTCTTTCAAAATCTTTACTATCTTATACGGTCTGAGTCTTTCTTTCTTTCTTTTAAAGCTTGATTATTTCTTTCTTTCTTTCATTCATTCATTCTTTCTTTCTTTCTTTCTTTCTTTCAAAATCTTTACTATCTTATACGGTCTGAGTCTTTCTTTCTTTCTTTCTTTCTTTCTTTTAAAGCTTGATTATTTCTTTCTTTCATTCATTCATTCTTTCATTCTTTCTTTCTTTCTTTCTTTCTTTCAAAATCTTTACTATCTTATACGGTCTGAGTCTTTCTTTCTTTCTTTCTTTCTTTCTTTCTTTTAAAGCTTGATTATTTCTTTCTTTCTTTCATTCATTCTTTCTTTGTTTCTTTCTTTCTTTGTTTCTTTCAAAATCTTTACTATCTTATACGGTCTGAGTCTTTCTTTCTTTCTTTCTTTCTTTTAAAGCTTGATTATTTCTTTCTTTGTTTCTTTCTTTCTTTGTTTCTTTCTTTCTTTGTTTCTTTCAAAATCTTTACTATCTCATATGGTCTGAGTCTTTCTTTCTTTCTTTCTTTCTTTTAAAGCTTGATTATTTCTTTCTTTCATTCATTCATTCTTTCTTTCTTTCTTTCCCTACTATCTGATATGGTTTCAGTCTTTCTTTCTTTCTTTCTTTCTTTCTTTCTTTCTTTCTACAATGTCCCAAATCAAATAATAGATATTTACTAGTAGATATTTTCCTCCGCTTAGCCCGGTAAACATCTAATTGAGTGTCTGGTAAGAACGCTGATAAGCCAGCTTCTCATCTCTCCGACGATTGCCTGAATAACACCCATTTTAGTAATTACCGGACTATTTCGTATCTACCAGATAACCTCCGGCTTCCCCAAAACGCCTGCTGGCTGCTCTAACGTCATATATAAAGAAGAAACTGTAACACTAGCCGTAGTTCACCTATTAAACTAAGTTCTAATAATAAGAAAATGACGAAAGAATATCTATCTTGTTATTCTTACAGATTCAATCTTTTTCGCAGACGAAACACCTTTTATGTTCTTTCGCCTTTCGTTGGGAGTTAATTAATTTGCCGAGGTAATTCTTTTCCTGCTTTCCCCCCTAAATTCATTATACTTCATTATATAATACAACTCCTGTCAAAAAAATGTATTTAGTTTACTTAGTGGATGTTCGCTCAGGCTCTTTATTCATTTAGCAGTAAAGAAACTTATAAAAGATAAGACAAAAACATTTTATTCTTTTCTGGCTTCATAAAACTGTCCCTTAAACAAAGAGGATTGAATTATCTAAATTAAAATGTTTTGCCTCTTGTCTGTAATTTGTTTATTTACAGCGGCCCCTGCCTAAAAAAAAACAACAAACAAACATATAAACTGAATTACAATGACCTAAAAATCCTTCAAGGATATAGATATACATTTTTTTTAATTAGAGAAATTATATATTATAAATTGAACTAACACGATCAGAAAACCCGAGAAAGTCCTCGTGGTGTAGGGTTAGGGTTAGTGGTTAAAGCGATGGACTGCGGAATCTTAGTAAGCGAGTTCGTACTCCAGTCGCGCTATTACGTTCACTCCCGGGCAAATACCCTTGGGAAAGGTATGAACCCTCTCATCCTCCCAGCTATGGGTTAAATAGTACCCCTACTGTTCTTCTAAGAGAATAGCTTTGGCATTAAATAACCTACAAAGGTTGATATGCCATTAAACAAAAGAAAACCCGGAAAGCACTGAGTGCGATATACCGAACTACGGGACAACTATTTTGACCTTATTAGGTCTCATCAGCAGTGCATACCATGATTTCCCTCATTTGAGATAGAACCTGCGACCACAGAATCCAGAACCGAAACTCTACCTCCCAGCTACTGTTCCACATCGTGTACAAGCAATGCCAAATTAACTCGCGGCTAATTAACCAGATGTGTCTTGGAAGTTACATCCGTATTCTTACAGAAACACGGTCACCTCCAGAGCCACGTCTTCCCAAGAGGATTGAAGATACGCATCGGCGTAATCATAACCTCATCGGATATATACATATATATATATATATATATATATATGTTAATAAAGGAATTATATATTATAAATTGAATTACCATGATCAGAAAATCCGGCAAACACTGCATGCGACATACGTAACCACTGGGCAGCTGTTTCAGTTTTATTTCGTATGTCACATGCAGTGCTTACCAGTTTTTCTGGCCATGGTAATTCAATTTATAACATAATTCCTCTATCTAAAAAATAAAAGATGTTTAAAAAATCAAACAAAACAGAAGCATGTGAACTTTTGCCCGCTGTAAAATATGTAGGGCGGTAGGATTCTATTTCGATGGTTATGATAATTTTTTTCAATATAAAGAGCTCTTATGAATTTAAAAAAAAAAAGAAAAAATTTCCTACCTCGTCATTAATTTTTTTTCGAAACATTACAGAGTCTATTTCCTCTTTCCTTTTGTCTTGATCGTTGTCCTTGTTTAACTGTGACCAGGTAGGACCGATACCGGTTAGTTGTTCATTATTTTTTTAACACGAATAAATATGGTCTGTTTGTAACTCTGGTAAAATTTTGTACCCCCAATGATATATATATATATATATATATATATATATATATATATATATATATATATATTGTCATCAACAGACAGACTGTTTCGTTGTATAATAACTCTTCAGTGTAGCTCGATATATATATAAAAAGCAATATATATATATACATATATATATATCTTGCTTTTCCTACCCTATCCTATATATATATATATATATATATATATATGTTGCTAAAAAAGTCTATCCACACTGAAGAGTTCTGATAGAACGAAACAGTCTGTCTGTGGATGACAATATATATATATATATATATATATATATATATATATATATATATATATATTGTCATCAACAGACTGTTTCGTTGTATAATAACTCTTCTGTGTAGCTCGATATATATATAAAAAGCAATATATATATATATATATATATATATATATGGCTTTTCCTACCCTATCCTATATATATATATATATATATATATATATGTATATATTGCTTTTCCAGTTTTACTTTTAAAGTTGAGGGTACAGGAGATGTTAGTCGTGAGTTTATGTAAGTAGATTGTTTGTTTGTTTAGGGTCATGGCATATCAACCTTTGTAGGTTTTTAATGCCAAATCCATTTTTATAAAAATTAACAGTTCTATTTCAAACAATTCAGTTTAGCATAAGTACGCAGTTTAGTTCTATTTGTCCCATAGATAGGACCCTATCAGGTGCTATCACACCCGGCTAGGGTGAGTACTCCACATTCCCCAAAGCTCCAGTATTACTGGAACCTCACCATCCGATTGTTTAGTGTCATATATTGGACACTTGTTGACACTTGTCTTACCGCTCCACCGAGAAGCAGTCGGTGTATTCTACAGTCCTAGTCAACAGAACATTTTGTAAGTAGAGATAGTGAAGATATTATTATTGTTTTTAGTATCAATCAGAATATCTCCCCTCATGAAAACTATCAAAGTTAGACGAACCAGACACGAATTTATTATAAAGGAAAAGCTGCGTTATAACGTTTCGGTTTTAGTAAGCCTTCATCAGTACTTTACGATGGTGAAACAAATGTTGCAAGAACAACGATGGGTGTTTTAAAAATTGTTTCCACCATCTTAAAGTCCTGACGGTGATTTACTAAAACTGAAATGTTTTAACGTTTATAATAAATACATCACTTTTGGATCACTTTGTTTTTCAATATATATATATATATATATATATATATATATATTTCATAATTTCTTAAGAAAAAGAAAAGAATTAATTCTTAGTTGCTCTTTAAAACCTTGGTTCATCCTTTGTGGATTATTTAGTTGCAAATCCGTCTTTGTAGAAGGACATTAGAAGGATAGTAGGAGATAAGAGGGTTCATGCCTTTCATCAAGGTTATTAGTCCGAAAGTAAACTTAATTGTGAGACTGGAATTCGAACTTGCGTAAAACAAAACAGATTTAGGTTTTACGTTACCCATGAATATATCAGGCATGGATTTCGCTAATTTAAAGCAATATTCTTTATCAAAATGGTTCCAACTTTCCCAAATGACAATTAATATATTTTCTTTCTATTGTTTCCATTGACCTTCTTTAAGTTTTTATGACAGTCTTATTTCTTTCTGGCGTGGATTTCACTAATTCAATGCAATATTCTTTATCAAAATGGTTCTAACTTTCCCAAAAGACAATTAATATATTTTCATTATATTGTTTCAATTGACTTTCTTTGAGTTTTTATGACAGTCTTAATTCTTTCAAACATGGATTTCACTTAAAGCAATATTCTTTATCAAAATGGTTCCAACTTTTCCAAATGACAATTAATATATTTTCTTTCTATTGTTTCAATTGACCTTCTTTGAGTTTTTATGACAGTTTTAATTCTTTCAAACATGGATTTCACTTAAAGCAATAATCTTTATCAAAATGGTTCCAACTTTCCCAAATGACAATTTAAAGACCTTTGGTGCATGGAACCTCGTCTTATGCAGGAATACTACATCGAACTAGAATGGCCCAGTCGGCTGGAGCTGTAAAATACACCAACTGCATCTTGGCAGAGGGTTAGACTCCCCCAATGAGTGTTCTGATATGACAATAAACAGTCTGACGTTGAGGCTCGAGTAATGCTAGAGCTCAGGGAAATGCGCAGTACCACTTCATTGCCATCGCTCCCAGGTCCACTTTGGAAGCGCCTGACATGGTCCTATCTATAGGTTAAATAGAAATAAACAGTGTATTTATGGTACCTGACTCGGAATAGTAGCAGATCATAGGGTCCTATCTGTTGCGTCCTAGTTAAATGAACGCTGGTAGCAGTGATAAAAAGACAAACCACGGTATGTGAGGTAATAGAGGTATATTCACAGGAAAGAGTATTTACAAGAGAGAGACTGTTAGTAACAAGAACATGGGATTAGTGAATAGAGAATAAGGATATAGTCCAACAATAGTATTGGCTTCGTTATAAGGAACGGCTCTTCACCTTCTGGTCTTTTAGGTAATTTACAAAGCTCTTTGCTTTGATGTGGCGCAAGGCCGAATGAATGGGGCGCCCAATGAGACTCGAACTCACTCGTGTAGGTTCGTTAGTCTAGCTTGCTAACCGTTACACCGCCAGATGTGCCCGCCATCTAGTTTTTTAGGTAATTCACAAAGCTCTTTGCTTCGATGTGACACAAGGCCGAATGAATGGGGCGCCTAATGAGACTCGAACTCACTCGTGTAGGTTCGTTAGTCTAGCTTGCTAACCGTTACACCACCAGAGGTTCCCACCTTCTGGTCCTTTAGACTCTCTGGTATTAGTAGCTACTGTTATATATGGCTGATAGACTAACTCATAGTGGCGAAAACGTAGGTGATACACAACACTATCAAGAGGCCAAATAGAAATGTTTGACATATAAAATGGTGTACTTTGACATTTAAACTGAGTCCAAACAAATCACTTATGTCAAACTGAATTGCTTGAAATAGAACTGTTTATGATTTAACTACGTGTAAACAAATGACTGATGCTTAATTGAATCGTTTCTAATTGAAAACATTAAACTGCGTCCAAAAAATGATTACTAGTAAATAGAATTATTCATATTTGATAGAAGTAAGAGAAATTATTTAGCTGTGAAAAAAAATGAGCGCATGCTCGTTTAAAATGGTTGATATGCCATAAAACCCAACCAAACTAAATCCTATATATTTAATATATATGTATAAAGAGGATTTGGCATTAAATAACCTACAATGGTTGATATGCCATAAAACCCAACCAAACTAAATCCTATATATTAAATATATATGTATAAAGAGGATTTGGCATTAAATAACCTACAATGGTTGATATGCCATAAAACCCAACCAAACAAAATCCTATATATTTAATATATATGTATAAAGAAGATTTGGCATTAAATAACCTACAATGGTTGATATGCCATAAAACCCAACCAAACTAAATCCTATATATTTAATATATATGTATAAAGAGGATTCGGCATTTAATAACCTACAATGGTTGATATGCCATAAAACCCAGCCAAACCAAATCCTATATATTTAATATATAAGTATAAAGAGGTTTTCGGACTATTGTCTTCATCTTTATTATTATTTTCCACAGCGTTTTGGCTGATATGTCCTCTGGCTTTCTTCAGGTGTCACCCTCAAAAAGAAAGCCTATGGGTCGCCCTTGACTCCGGTCGCCAACTGTTTTTTTTGTTGATGTATGAAGTATTTATCTGTTTAAAATGACTGTGGACTACATTATTATACTGGTTTTAAAACATTGATATTGCAACTAAGTATGAAGTGTTTACCTATTTAAGATAATTGTGGACATTATTTATACATTGGCTCTTAAAACATTGATATTGCAACTAATTATGAAGTGTTTACCTGTTTAAAATGATTGGGAACTTTATTAATACATTGGCTCTTAAAACATTGATATTGCAACTAAGTATGAAGTTCTTGCCTCATTAATATATGGCTCTTAAAATACTAATAGTTTAAAAGCATTATGTGTTTACTTGTTTAAAATGATTACGAAATATATACATTAACTTTTAAGACATTAACACAGCGAACAAGTATCAAGTGCGCCCCTGTTTAAAATGTATTGTGAATGATTGGAAACCCGTGTAATGAAAAAATGAGACCGCTCTGTATAGAATGGACAATTCTTTTTGGATTTGAGCCAGGCTGTCTATATTAGCAAGTCTGGCTCGAAATATACCTCTGATTATTTATGTTCGTTGACTTGTGTTGAGAGTGAAATTACGCAAGTATGTCTTATGCAATAAACCATTGTAAGTTACGTTTTGAATTAATCAAATAACCCACCCTCATAACAATAACACCAAATCATACTTTTTAAAATGAATTCAAAATAAAATCATTTAACAAGGTCGGTTGGTTGGTTGTTTCGTTTTACAACGTTTCAACCATTTTCGAGTCATTTAACGCCGAGTTAAATTTCAAACCATTCAGTTGAGTATAAGCATAGTTTTTGTTTACAAACAGTTAGATGCCAAAACAGTTCTATTTCAAACAGTTCAGTTTAGCATGAGTTCACAGTTTCAATCTTAAAAACAGTTCTATTTAAATAAAAATTCAGTTCAGCGTAAGTACACAGTTTAGTACTATTTAAAACCGTTCTATTACAAACAATTCAGTTTAGCATTAGTATGCAGTTTCGGAGGTGCCCGTGGTGTAATGGTTATCGTCGTAGGAAATGGACACGGCGACTCGAGTTCAAATCCTGGACAAGAATGATTGGATTTCACATAGCACTAATACCCTTGGGAAAGGTATGAATTCAATTATTATCCCTCCGGCTATGGGTAAATAGTAGGATAGACTGGTTTCTTCAGTCTTGGTGAGGCATCTAGTCTAGGAGAAGGAAAACTCTGAATTCAAATCTGTTAAACTCCGCTTAAAAATTGACTTTATGCTATATCCTGCCCGAGCGGAGGGGTTGGGTAAATAGGATTAGTATGCAGTTTAAAAGTCAAAACAGTCATATTTCAAGCAATTAAGTTTAGCAAAAGTTCCCAGTTTAGTTCTATTTGACCCATAGATACGACCCTATCAGGTGCCCTCACTCCGAGCCAGAGTAGACCAGGGAGCAATGGCAATGAAGAGGTACTCCGTATACCCCAAAGCTCCAGCATTACTGGAACGTCACCGTCAGATTGTTTAGTGTCATATACAGGACACTCGTTGGGGGGGGGGGTCTTACCCCTCTGCAGAGAAACAGTCGGTGTATTCAACAGATCCATCCGACTGGCCAACATTTGATAAAGGTTGATACAAATAAGACCAACCAAACAACCAACTTTTAATTTAGAGTTTTTTTTTTCCACTGCTGTAACCATTAAGCTGTCGCCACATATGTTTAAAGTTGCTGTGTTAATGTCATTAGTGTGAACAGTAATTAGGATCGCCCACCTTTTGTTATTTCTTCAGTGTTATTTTGCTTTGCACAATTGCATTTTGACAAACGAAAAAGCGTGTGGTGGCCCCGTACTTGAAGCGGGAAAATATTTCATGGCGAAAATTTCCCCGACTCGGCATTCTTTTATCTTCAGCGTCAAATTTATTTAAAGTCTCCGCTAAATTGTCCATAAATGCCATCAGGTCTTTCATAGCTTTTATATCTTGTCATCTTTTCTCTTTTCCTTTTCTTCCAACAACAGTTTGAAAGTCTCTCTGCAATGGAATTATTATTATTTACTCTTTTAGAGTTTTTCACATCAGTGTTAGTTGATGGTTTTTCACTGGAGTCTGAGTGAGAGCAAGTCTCCTCAAGTCTCCCGGGCTCGTCTCAGGATTCTGGCCGTTCTCAGCAATGCTGTCGTTTGGATAGTCTCTACCCGTCCGCCAACTTCCATGTCCCCCAGTTATTAGTTATTGTGCCTAAAGCACCAATCACAATGGGCACAATCGTTACTTTCATGTTCCGCAGATTTTTCAATTCTCTAGCAAGGTCGAGGTACTTATCCTTCTTTTCACGTTCCGTCAGATTTATTCTGTGGTCCGCCGGGACAGTAAAGTCGACAATTTTGCGAATTCTCTTTTTTGTTGTTGATTATTATGAGGTCTGGTCTTCTGGCCAGTATTAAGTGATTGCTTTGTATGTCAAAGTCCCATAGGAATTTATGTGTGCCATTTTCTAAGACAGGTGCTGGGTTGTGCATATACCATTTGTTAGTATGGTCAATATTATCATTATTAATAGGGGTTTTCACATCAGTATTAGGTGATGGTTTTTCACTGGAGTCTGAGTGACAGCAAGTCTCCTCAGGTCTCCCGGGCTCGTCTCAGGATTCTGGCCGTTCTCAGCAATGCTGTCGTTTGGATAGTCTCTACCCGTCCGCCAACTTCCAAGTCCCCCAGGCCTTTTAGTAATCCTTTTGTTATTGTAACTAATGCACCAATCACAATTGCCACAATCGTTACTTTCATGTTCCACAGCTTTTTCAATTCTCTAGCAAGGTCAAGGTACTTATCCTTCTTTTCACCTTCCTTCAGATTTATTCTGTAGTCCGCCGGGACAGCAAAGTCGACAATTTTGCAAATTCTCTTTTTTGTTGTTGATTATTATAAGGTCTGGTCTTCTGGCCGGGATTAGGTGATCTGTTAGTATGTCAAAGTCCCATAGAGGTTTATGTGTGTCATTTTCTAAGACAGGTGCTGGGTTGTGCATATACCATTTGTTAGTATGGTCAATATTGTTGTTATTATTATTATTAGGGTTTTTCACATCACTGTTAGCAGATGGTTTTTCACTGGAGTTTGAGTGACAGCATGTCTCGTCAAATCTCCAGGACTCGTCTCAGAATACCATTTGTTAGTATGGTCATTATTATTATTATTATTATTAATATTATTATTATTATAGTCATTCCTTGACAGTTTTTCACATCAGCATTAGCTGATGGTTTTTCACTGAAGTTTGTGTGACTATAAGTTTTCTCAAGTCTCCAGGACACTTCTCAGTACGCTGACTGATCTCAACAATGCTGTAGTTTGGATGGTTTCCACCTGTCCTTTTAGTTTCAAGTCCTCAAGTCATTGTACGAATCCTTTGGTAACTGTACCAAGAGCATAAATTGTAATTGGTATTCTCGTATATATATATATATATATATATATATATATATATGTGTGTGTGTGTGTGTGTGTGTGTATGTGTGTTAACGATGTGTGTGTGGCTTAACGGTACCCCGAACGTGGTAACTTTCCACTTTATGTTGAGGATGGACTCAACAACAACAAAAAAGAAAAAAACTGATAAAAATTTGATAAATATATCACGTTACCACCAGCCGGCAAAAAATTGTGAAAGATTATGTATTTACAAGCAATAAACTTCAAGGACACTTCTAAGATTTCTCAAAAGTTGACACGCTATCATCTCTGAGTTGCATTCAGTCCGTAAAACAGTCATTTCTCATTTTTCTTCTTTTATGACAAAAAGGAGTTGAAGCGTTTAATAAGACTTTTTTTTCAAACAAACATTTTTTAAAGAAAAGAAAAACTAAACGGCATTTGCGAATAATTAGCTTTTTTACAAGTGTTCTGCACATGTCAGTTCACATCTATCTATCTATCTATCTATCTATCTATCTATCTCAGTCTGTTCATATCTATCTATCTATTTATCTATCTCAGTCTGTCTGTCTGTCCCTATCTATCTATCAATCTATCTATCTATCAATCTCAGTCTGTGGGTTCATATCTATCTATCTATCTATCTATCTCAGTCTGTTCATATCTATCTATCTATCTATCTATCTATCTATCTATCTATCTATCTATCTATCTATCTCAGTCTGTCTGTCTGTCCCTATCTATCTATCAATCAATCTATCTATCAATCTCAGTCTGTGGGTCCATATCTATCTATCTATCTATCTATCTATCTCAGTCTGTTCATATCTATCTATCTATCTATCTATCTATCTATCTATCTCAGCCTGTCGGTCCATATCTATCTATCTATCTATCTATCTATCTATCTATCCTTGTCTGTTCATATCTATCTGAGAGTATCCCTATGATGTAATGGCTAACGTGCTAGACCGTGATATCGTACAAAACGAGTTCGAACTCTAGCTGCGCTAACACGATCACTTTCGAACAAATACCTTTGGGAAAGGTATAAACCACCTTATCCCTCTCAGCTACTGGTTAAGTCGAACCGCCACTCTTTTCTGCAAGAATAGCTTAGGCATTAATCCACGAAGGTTGATATGCCATTAAAGAAAGAAATCAAACTAAAGCCTATCTATCTATCTATCTATCTATCTATCTATCTATCTATCGTGTGTGCTATTTCTTTGATTATGAAAAGTTCAACCTTAAAAGACCTTACCATTAGTTCACTCAGCAAGAATCAAGCTTAATATTTTAGAGAATTATCTTGTAAGACGTCTTTGGCAATTATAATTCTATATTAGCTCTTCCTCTAGAACAAGGTAATAAAAACAGAACGCTACATGAGGAATGACCTCTTTCGGCCAGATTCCTAACCCTCAATCTATGTAAAACGCTCATAATTAATTATTACCCCGCGTCTGGCGCAAGGCCACCAGGGAGAGGATCGAGATATTTCAAACCGGCGATTGATCTGTGAGATAAGACAACAGGCTCAACCATCTTTCCCCTTTAAAGGTTTTTTCAACGCGTGTAACGTTGAATCCCCAGAGAGGATTGACATCATCCCTGGGCACGTCATTATCTTTCTTGCATCTCCGAGATCTCATTTTCCAGAGCCCCGTCAATTACACTTTCGACACAATCAGAGCATTGACGACGACGACGGTTAAGTTCTTCGCCCACCCCCACCTCTACCAGCCCTTCCTGCCCCCCAACAGCCGCAATCACCCCACACACATCCACCCCGTCTACTGATTTCTCGTTCACCCACTCTTTCTCTGCGATTATCCTTCGTTTTCATCGTTCCAGTTCTCATTATCATGTTTTCATCTTTTATCTGTCCTCTGCGCCCCCTCACTACACCCCAAATGCCAGCCTCCGTATTTTCTTCGTTCTTTCCAACACCCTCACCATTCCCCTGAATTTTATTCTGGGATTTGCTTCTTACCACCACCACCACCACCACAACAACAACAACAACCACAACAACAACAACAACCACCACCACAACCACTCGAAGCTCCATCTCCTTTTTTTTGTATTTTCTATTGTTGTTCTTCAACTGGAACATCCGTATCATTTTCCGACTGCCCCTACCCCTGACTAATTTCGTTCGCCTGACAACCAACCACCCACCGACCCATCAAATCACTCATTCACTTCTGTTCGCATTTCCAGCACCATGCATTCTTTTGTCCTGCGTTCGCAGAGCGGAAGTCAGCGATTCGGTGCTTTTCTGGAGACGCCATTGTTTCGGGATTGTAGATGCGCCGACAGGAAGTGACGTTACAAGAAACCAATCGTCTGTGACATGAAAACAACAATGACAACGTTAGAAGAAGAAGAAGAAGAAGAAGAAGAAGAAGAAGAAGAAGAAGAAGAAGAAGAAGAGGTTGAATCAAAGAAAAGAAAAAGGTGAAATGAAGGAAGAAAGAAAAAAATGTGAATGAAAATAAAGGTGAACGTTAGAAAAAAGAAAATAAAAAAATGCGAATGAAAATACGAAGAAGGTGATAGACAGAAGGAAAAGAATATGAATGAAAATATAGAGTAGGTGAAATTAAAGAAGGAAAAATGTGGTTGAACGTGAACAGAAGAAGGAAAAAAATCTGAAGAAAAATACGGAGAGGTGATAGACTGAAGGAAAAGATTGTGAATGAAAATATAGGGTTGGTGATATTAAAGAAGGAAAATGTCGATGAACGTGAAATAAAAGAAGGAAAAAATATGAAGAAAAATACGGAGAAGGCGATGTAAAGGAAGAAGTAGAGAACGTGAATGAAAATAAGGAAGGACTGAAATCAAAGAAGAAAAGAATGTAAATGAAGATACTGAGACGGTCAAATAAAAGAAAAATGAATGAAAAAGAAGAAAAAGGAGCGAGATTGATATATTTTGACTTATACACGTCTTCCAATATATATATATATATCATCATCATCATCATGTCGTGCCGCCAGCACGGATATATCTGACCCTCTCTCGCCACTCCTCCCTATTGTTCATCGCTTCTGGTAGGTCTTCGGGGCTACATCCCGTATCCTCACATAGCTGCTGTATGTATGTTCTAGCTAGTCGTCCTGCTTTTGCTCGGCCATATGAGGGTGTCCATAGGAGCACATCACTTATGAGCTCGTCCCTGCTTCTCCAGCAGTATCCTGCATGTCTGGTGCGTCTAACTTTGATAGTTTTCATGAGGGGAGGTAGGTGGCCGTACAGTTGATGCTTTGTGGGGTGTTGCCTCCAGGACTGGTTCAGTATTACTCGCAGCATTTTTGTATAGTTGCCGTGAAAGAAAAATATTCAATTTTGTGGTTTCATTATAAATTTATTTCGGATGTCTAGAATGAGCGTCTTCAGATGGAGAGAAAAATACAGTCGTATATTTGAATATAGTTTAGCCAGGTTTATAATGCTTCCGACGAGAAGAGAATTTAAATCTTAAAAATTCTTTTTAATTTTTTTATTTAAAAAAAAAAGAAACTTCTATCATTATATGTTATCATTAAAAAAAAAAAAAGACCAGTTACTTATAATTTAAAATATCACTGATTTTTTTTTTTAAAACAAACGGTTAATACTGAAAAAATTAATTAAAATAATTATGAATAAAAAATGAATTTTTAATTTCGTTAGTGAGTGTTATAAAGATTAAAATTGGCCTTATGAGTTGAGTGTTTTCCAATGGTTCGGGAGACCGAGGTTTCAAGCCCTGGTCGAGTCATACCAAAGACTCAAAAATAGTACTTGATGCCGCCTTGCCTAACACTCAGCATTATAAGGTACGGATCAAGGGTAAAGAAGAGCAATCCAGGGAATAGAGTAGCACCCTCTCCGACACCTGGAGTAGAAGCTGATGAAAAGGGAGCCATCGGGTCACACTCGACTAACATCGCCAAAGATTAAATAATGTAATCTGTGAAGTCTAAAAAAATAATGAATCAATGCGAACATTAATTTACTGAAAGTCTATTTCTTATCATGAAACATATCGTATATATATATATATATATATATATATATATATGAAGGTAGCAGGAAAAATATAATCCAAATAGGTGAATATATCATGATGTGAAGTCGACGTTAACGTTTCGGTTATAATAACCATCGTCAGGACTTGGATATAAAATAGTTCACAATATAGATGGGTGATTGTTGAGGTGACAGGAGCAAATGAGAAATATACAACGAAAAGATAGATAAACATGCACATAGCGTTCAAAATTCAAAAGTCATCAGAACGTGTTTGGCACGTGGAAAAATATTTGAAAATGTAGGATTTTTCAAAGAAACGAGACAAAACCTCCCGTTTATTGAGAAATACGCAACAATATATATATATATATATCAGTGGCGACTCTAGCCTATTTTTGCTACTCGTGCCCCCCCTCTGTCAACTTCAGTTCCCAACCCGTGGTCCGTGGACCCAAAGTAAGTCATCATAGTTGCTATTGCGTGATTCTCCATTCTATAGCACAGATTGACAAACGTACCTTGCATGGTGTTTTTTTTTTTTTTGTAAACAATCAAGATACTATATAATTTGTAGTCTTGTTAATACAGTAGATTAGATAATTTTTTTTCCTTTCAAAAGTATAGAAGAAAAGAGAATAGGTTCATTACTATGACGAGAAAAATATGTTTATTAGAATAAAGAAACTGATGACAATATACAAAGACACAGCTAGTCGTTTCAATTTCGTATAAATAAAGATTATTTGTTGAAAATGTATTCAAATAAACAAATTTTAGTTACAGAATGTAATATATGCTACATTCATTAAAGAAATAGACATCTGTTAGTGAAAAAACGAATTAAAACACGCCGTTTAACCAACATTTACCATAGCGATGATGATGACGCCGGCGACGGCTCTAATCTGCTATCCCCCCTCTCTCTCTCTCGGTCCCTCTCCCTCTTCCCAAGACATCTATCAGCAGTCTGTGCTAAGATTTTTGAGCACGGTGTTAGGGTTGCTCTTGCTATTGGCTACAGCCAAAAGCGTATTTCTCTAACATTACTGTTATTATAAGGGTCGAGTGCCTGGCACGGATTGCACGTTGAACATTATAGCCGATTTCATGGGATGTTCAATGAATCTGACGGTGGCCGGACAAAGACCATCCGTTCAAAACAGCATCGTTGTATTATTCCCAGATATATTTATGAACTTTTGGCTACTTAGTTATCAAAACTTGAATAGATACGTAATTTAATTGAAATCAGACTAAGTATGTTTGCTTGAAATTAATGGATGATTTTTAATCCATTTTGAATAACATTGACCGAGTTATTGGTCGTGCCGGGCACAAGTAGCACTAGTCCCATCTCCGCCCCTGATATATATATATATATATATATATATATATGCGTGTGTGTGTTTGTGTGAATGTGTGTGGATGTGTGCACCGCATGACTCCTAACGTATGCCCTAGAGACATATTCATAAGAAGTTGATTTCTTTTTTATAAAGTCACCAATATTTTATTATTTCTAGTGGAAAATTTTATGATCAATATGGATATCATAATAAATTATTAGTTACCGAACATCACAAAAAAAAATCCCTGTAAATCTAAATAAAATTGATACATCTTTCTTGGTTTAGTTTACGGTATATAAACCATTGTAGGTTTTGTTCTTGTGTTTGATGGCATATCAACCTTCTTGGGTTATTTAATGCCAAATCCACTCCTATAAAAGGACTGTTGTGGTACTATTTAACCTATAGCTCGAAGGATAAGAAGGTTCATACTTTCCCAAGGGTATTTGTGCAAAACTGCACGTAATAATGGGCGCGACTTGAGTTCGAACCTGCGTACTCCGATTCCACCGTCAATAGCTTTAACCATTCCATCACGAGGACTCCACCTCAAGTACTGAATGTTATTCAGTTAAATGTAAAAACAGTTCTACTTCAAACAATTCAGTTTAGCATAAGTCAACAATGTTAAATAGTTCCAAGTATTACTATGTATCACTAACAATTCAATTAAACATCAGTCATTTGTTTACACACAGTTAAATGTAAAAACAGTTCTACTTCAAACAATTCAGTTTAGCATAAGTCAACAATGTTAAATAGTTCCAAGTATTACTATGTATCACTAACAATTCAATTAAACATCAGTCATTTGTTTACACACAGTTAAATGCAAAAACAGCTATATTTCAAACAATTCAGTTTACGATGATTACAATTCAAATGTCAAACAATTCTATTTGACCCATAGATAGGACCCTATCATGTCAGGGTCAGGGTGAACCTTGGAGCGTTGGCAATGAAGGGCTACTTCATATTTCCCAAAACTCCAGAATTACTGGAGCCTCACTATCAGATTGTTTTGTGTCATAACAGGACATTCGTTGAGGGAGACTTGCCCCTCTGCAGAGATGAGTTGGTATATTCTGCAGCACTAGCGGACTGGGCTACTTAATCATTTGTTTACACTCACTTAAATGGTTTCAAATATTTCTGTGTTTAAGTGTCAAATAGTTTTATTTGAGCCATAGATAGGACCCTATCAGGTGCTACCATACCGGGCCAGAGTGGACCCCGAGATAAGATCCTATCAGGTGCTACCAGTTCGGGCCAGAGTGAACCTGGGAGCGATGGAAAATGAAGAGGAAATCTTCACCCTCCAAAGCTCCAGCATTACTGAAACCTGACTACCAGATTGTTTAGTAACATATCCAGGACACTCGTTGGGGGAGTCTTATCCCTCTGCAGAGAAGCAATCGGTGAATTATACCCAACCCCACCAGCCGACTGGGCTGTGAGAGAAAGTACACTTCACCATTTTTACTGGAGCAAAAAGCATAAAAGGTTAAGAAAAAGAGGAAGACCAATTAAAGCATTTAAGTTATAATTGATCAAATGATTGATTTTAAAGGCATGTTAATCCGTCTGGGTTTTTTTATGCCAAGAGGTTAGGGAATCGCTTTTATTTTTCATTTATACTTACGGTTTTTGTATAGTTGAATCAAAAGAGTATTTTGCATCCAGCTATATGCAATCAAATACAAATAATTGGCAAACAGTTGTATGGTTTCAAATATTCCCAATCTAACTAATAATTATTTGGTTTCAAGAAATTATTTTAATTTCGCAATGATCATTGTTTGCAAGCAGTTATATGGTTTAAATTAACTAATATTTTTTTAGTTTGGTTTTATGGCATATCAACCATTGCAGGTTATTTATTACTAAATCCATTTATATACATATAAACAGTTCTATTTTTAAAATTCAGTTGACCATAAGTACACAGTTTAGTTCTATTTGACCCATTTTCAAACATTCTGTTTAGCATAAAGAACAGTTTTATATGTCAAAACAGTTCTATTTAAAAAAAAAAGTCAGTTTATCATGTGTACAGAGTTTAGATTTAAATACAGTTATATTTCAAATGAGTCGGTTAACAAAGATATAGTATTTAGTTCTATTTAACCCACAGATAGGCCACTATCAGAGGCTATCAGAGTGGACCTGGGAGTAATGGCCAGAAAAGCTCAAGAATTACTGAGGCCATAACATCAGATTGATTAGTGTCATATTATCAGGGCACTCGGTAATTTTTTGCATTAGAATGAATGATTTCAAAACAGATATTGTATTCAAATTATTCCTATTATACAGGAAGATGTAATTTACGAAGCTCTTTGCTTCGATGCGGCACAAGGCCGAATGAATGGGGCACCCAATGAGACTATTATACGGGAAGATACTTAAAACCTTATGAAGGTATGCAAATTTTTTGGTTTGGTTTGGTTTTATGGAATATCAACCACTGTAGTTTATTTAATGCCAAATCGACTTTATAAATATGTATTGAATATATATGATTTAGTTTGGTTAGGTTTTATAGCATATCAACTATTGTAGGTTATTTAATGCCAAACCCACTTTACACATATATATTAAATATATATGATTTAGTTTGGCTGAGTTTTATAGCATATCAACCAGTATAGGTTATTTAATGCCAAATCCTCTTCATACATATATATTAAATATATATGATTTGGATTGGTTGAGTTTTATGGCATATCAACTATTGTAGGTTATCTAATGCCAAATCCTCTTTATATATATAGATATTAAATATATATAATTTGGTTTGGTTGGGTTTCATGGCATATCAACTATTGTAGGTTATTTAATGCCAAATCCTCTTTATACAGATATATTAAATATATATGATTTAGTTTGGTTGAGTTTTATGGCATATCAACCAGTATAGGTTATTTAATGCCAAATCCTCTTTATACATATATATCAGATATATAGAAACATTTTTAAACAATCCTGAGCTTTTTTGCACACAGTATTGCTATAAAACAGTAACAATTTAACACAAGTCAGTTGTTTGCCCACAGTTTGTTATATTTGACTCACAGATAGGACCCTATCAGATGCTACCACTCCGGGTCAGAGTTTACTTGGTAGCAATGGCAATGATGGTGTACTCCGCATTCCCCAGATTTCTTAAGGCTGATGCTTTGACATCAGATGGTTCAATGTCATATCCAGGACACTCGTTTGGTGTGTATGAGGGTTTTTACCCTCAGCAAAGATGCAGTCGGTGTATTCTACAGTCCCAGCTGATTGGACTGATCAATATTAGAGAATTTGAGTCTTACTGAGTGCTCTATATTACTTACCTTGTGCCACATCTAACCAAAGAAGAAAGCTTTATTTTTTTAAATACCGTTAATAAGAGGAGCAATTGTACATGTAAATATTGCCTGGACGGTTTGGTCTCTTTATTGAATGCCATATCAACCTCTGTGGGTTATTTGATGCCAAAGCTATCCTTGTAGAAGAATTGACGTCGTACTATTAACCGATAGTTGACGGGATAGCTTTCCCAAAGTTGGTTCGAAAGTGAACGTAATAGCGCGACTGGAGTTCGAACTCATTTACTTCGATGTCACAGACCAGCACGTTAGCCACTACGTCAAAGTAACCCTCCCCTCTACGTTCTACTAACAGGTCACTCCTTCGTTTTTTCTTGTATGAATTATTATATTAACGATGCAATAATTCTGAATAATTCTTTTATATTTTCTGTGTGAAAAACAATCTACAAAACCAATGTAAATAGGAATAATTGATTTGGTTTGGTTTGGTCTCTTTGTTTAACGGCATATCAACCATCGTGGGTTATTTAATGCCAAAGCCATCCTTGTAGAAGAACAGCAGTGATACAATTTACAGTTTCCGTTTCTTTGTTTAATGGCATATCAACCATCGTGGGGTATTTAATGCCAAAGCCATCCTTGTGGAAGAACAGCAGTGATACAATTTACGGTTTCCATTTCTTTGTTTAATGGCATATCAACCATCGTGGGTTATTTAATGCCAAATCCACCCTTGTAAAAGAACAGTAGTGGTACTATTTAACCCATAACTGGGGATAAACGGTTTCATGCCTTTCCCAAGGGTGTTAATCCGAAAGCATGAATGGAGTTCGAACTTGCTTACTACGATGTCACATTCCAGCATGTTAACCGTTACGTCCCGATGACTCCAATTCCCCACGTACTGCGTTGAAGCCATTAGATTGTTTAAATAACTGGTCAGTCAACTAAATTATTGAAGTAGTGAGGCATTAGATCACTGTTTGGCGCCAAATAATTCACCGCTAGGTGTCGTTATTTGTTTGGTCTAGATTGATTCAAGTTTCGAAACCTCCATTCTTTTTTTTTTGATAATTTTTTCCGGGTAAGAGGATAATGGTCGGAGAAAGATTGTCCAGAAAGTTCGGTAGTTAGTCAGGGTTCCTTCTTTCTTTTCTTTTGTAAATCTTTTTTTTTTTTGTTTATTTAATGTTGATCTTTTATTTTTTTCCATTATTTCTTTCTTTTCTTTTTGAAAAAGTTTTTATTTCTTGTTCTTCAGTTCTATCTTTAAATCTTCGTTTTCATTCTTTTATTATTTCTTTTTTAACTTTTTTTCGGTTGTTCGTTCATTGTTTTTTTTTTCATTTTTCTTTCTTTCTTTCCTTCTTTCTTTCTTTCTTTTGTTTGTTTTCATTTTTCTCTCTTTCAGTTTATCGTTCTTTTTTTCTTCTTTTTTATTTCTTTTCTATTTCCATAATTCTTTTTTTGTTTGCTTTTCCTCACGTCTACAAGTTTCTTTCTTTCTTTCTTTCTTTCTTTCTTTCTTTCTTTCTTTCTTTCTTTCTTTCTTTCTTTCTTTCTTTCCATAATTCTCTTTTCTAATTCTATTAGCTTCTTTCTTTCTTTCTTTCTCACGTCTAAAATGTCTGTCTTTCTTTCTTTCTTTCTTTCTTTCGTTTAAAATATCTTTCTTTCTTTCTTTCTTTCTTTCTTTCTTTCTTTCTTTCTTTCTTTCTTTCCATGATTCTCTTTTCTCATTCTATTAGCTTCTTTCTTTCTTTCTTTCTTTCAACTAGGTTTTGTCTCTATTTCATTCATTCATTCATTCGTTGTTTTTTTTTTTTTTTTTTTTTTTTGTTTATTTGTGAACTTTTTCCCCCACGCACGGACGGGAAAGAGGGAAGAGACTATTTCACATTATTCAAGGACCTGGTCGTTTGTCTGAGTGGATCCTATAAAACAAGAACATTAAAAATAAAACGAAAAGCACCAAAGAGTGAAGTTAATGAATTGGGATGTCGTAAAACGGAC
>CAUZXS010006325.1:90000-100000 GCA_963585895.1 Sepioteuthis lessoniana
AAGCGTCATTTGGAATGGTCAGCAGCGGTGTGGGGCTAGGGACGGGGGTCTATTAATTGCCGCCTGATCCCCTCACCGGCTCATTAATGGCTGTTTGGTTTTAAACGTCTGTCAATTTTTCGGTCGACATGTCACTCTAATGTTAATACGAAGAAATGACAGAAGAAACACATGCCGAAAGAAAATGGCCAATAATACCAAAAGAAGAAAAGAAGAGATTTGGTGGGGGGGGAGGAAGATATTTACAAAAGGGGAAAATGCAGAGGTTTGTGGGAAGAGGGTATTTATTATTATTATTATTATTAGAAGCAGCAGATGGAAAAGTTCGTTTTCGTTTTATGACATTCACCCTATATGATTTAAAAACACATTTTGGGGATATTTTTAAACAAACCTGAGCTCATTTTTTTTTGTTTGGTTTGGTTTGGTTTGTTGGGTTTTATGGCATATCAACCTTTGTAGGTTATTTAACGCCAAATCCATTTTTATGTAAATAATCTGTTCTATTTCAAACAATCCAGTTTAGCATAAGTACACAGTTTAATTGTCAAAAATATTTCCATTTCAAACTATTCAAGCAGTTATATATAACAATTCAGTTAAGTGTAAATACAGTTTTAATGTCGAAAAACAGTTCTATTTCAAATAATTCAGTTAAGCATAAGCACGCAGTTTAAATGTAAGTACGGTTTAATTGTCAAAAACATTTCTATTTCAAGCTATTCAGTTTACTCAAACAATCCATTTTAGCATAAGTATGCTGTTAGTTCTATTTAACCCATAGATAGGGCCCTATTTGTTTGTGCACTGTTCAATGGATTCAATTGATGCTATGTAACAGTAACACTTTAATATTTGTCATTTGTTTACACACAATTAAAAAGACATATATATGATTTGTAAGTGAATAGTTTGTACGTAATTTCATTTTCCAACGGATTAGAACTAATTTGTTTACACACAAGCATTGATATTCAAACTGCTAAGTAAAATGGTTTCAATTATTGCCATCTAACACTTACAATTCTAATCAATATTAATAATTTGTTTGCACACGGTGAAGTAGTTACAAGTATCGCTACGTAACAGTAATGATTCTCCTCAAAATTACTCGTTCGTTTATAGTGAAAATCATTTGTCAATTCATTTTTATCGTAAAAATCATCTGTAATACATTTCTATAGTAAAAATATTCTGTAATGCATTTTTATAGTAAAAATCATTTGTCAATTTATTTTTATCATAAAAATCATCTGTAATGCATTTCTATAGTAAAAATATTCTGTAATGCATTTTTATAGTAAAAATCATTTGTCAATTTATTTTTATCATAAAAATCATCTGTAATGCATTTCTATAGTAGAAATATTCTGTAATGCATTTTTATAGTGAAAATCATTTGTCAATTCATTTTTATAGTAAAAATCATCCGTAATGCATTTCTATAGTAAAAATATTCTATAAGGCATTTTTATAGTAAAAATCATTTGTCAATTCCTTTTTATTGTAAAAATCATCTGTAATGCATTTCTATAGTAAAAACATTCTATAATGCATTTTTATAGTAAAAATCATTTGCCAATGTATTTTTATAGAAAAATAATTTGTAATACATTTCTTTAGGGAGAAAAAACTTGTTATTCATTTTTATAATAAAAATCATTGGCTGATTCATTTTCTGCGCAAAAAAAAAATTGTTATGGAATTTTATTATAAAAATGCATTTTTATTGTAAAAACCATTTCAAAGTGAAACCAGGTTTTGAATATTTAAACAGAAAATATAGAAACTGGTATAAAATTTGCAGACAGTTAAATGGTTCCAAGTATTGCTATGTATCGCTAACAATTCAATTAAACATCAGTCATTTCTTTAAACACAGTTAAATGATCAAACAGTCCTATTGAAAATAATTTTATTTAGCATAAGACAGCAAAGTTAAATGGTTCCAAGTATTGCTATGTATCACTAACAATTCAATTAAACATCAGTCATTTGTTTACACACAGTTAAATGATCAAACAGTTCTATTTCTAACAATTCAATTAAGTATAAGTCATTTGTTTGCATTCAGTTTAAATATCAAACAGTTCTATTTAACTCATAGATAGGACCCTGTCTGGTGCTGTCACTACAGGTCAGTGGAACTGGGGGCAATGGCAATGAAGAGGTACTCCGCATTCCCCAAAGCTCCAGCATTACTGGAGCCTCATCATTAGACTGATTAATGTCATAACAGGACTCTCGTTGGTTGGGGAAGGGCACCTCGGGTGGTGTAATGGTTAGCAAGGTAGACTAGCAAACCTACACGAGTGAGTTCGATTCTCATTGGGTGCCCAATTCATGCGGCCTTGTGCTACATCTAAGCAAAAAAGCTTAGTAAATTACCTCTCGTTGGTTGGGGATTTTTATCCGTCTGCAGAGATGCAGTCGGTGTATTCTACAGCCCCAGCCGACTTGGCCACAGGACACTCGTTGATGGGGGAGTCTTACTCCTTTGCAGAGGAGAAGTGGGTGTATTCTGCGCCAAACCCACAGCCGACTTGGCTGAGATCTAAAAAAAAATGAACAAGAAATTTAAAAGAAATTTCGCAGAAAATAAAAGACAATGAAAAAATGAAAAAAGAAGAAAGCAAAGAAGGAAAATAAAAGAAATAGGAAATAGCTTGGTCTGGTTTAACCCTGAATGATTTTAACGGCATGTTAATCCTTCCAGGGGTATTTTATGACTAAGCGGTTAGGAAATTATATATATTTTCCTTTTATATTTAAATTTATATTATCACTTTTGTTTGAGAGATTTTTGCATACACTCATAGGACATCAAGTATTTCTGTCTAATACAAATAATATTCACGTAGTTTTATGGTTTCAAGTATTCCTATCTAATCCTAATAATTTTATGGTTTAATTAATTACGAAGATGTATTGTATTTTTGCATTTTTGTTTTAGTTTGAGCTCTGTAGCTGATTTTTAGAAATCTGGGGCCAGGACTCCAACCAAAGCAGGACGAATCCTTTTTTTACCCGCCGTAAGAGCGATGTGGTTTGGACAAATGCTTTGGGTATGAGTCGTGGTAATCTTTGTATGGCTCTAATTTTATCATATTTACCCAACCCCTCCGCTCGGGCAGGATATGACACAAGGTCAATTTTTAAGCGGAGTTTAACAGGTTTGAGTTTTCCTTCTCCTAGACTAGTTGCCTCATCAAGGCTGAAGAACCTAGTCTGCCCTACTATTCACCCATAGCTGGAGGGAAAATAATTGGATTCATACCTTTCCCAAGGGTATTAGTGCTATGTGAAATGTAATCAGTCCAGGATTTGAACTCGTGTCGCCGTGTCCAGCGACGATAACCATTACACCACGGGCACTTCCTAATGGCTCAAATTTTATAATCATCTATAGAAGCTACCCAAATAGATGAGCAGCAGTAGTTCCCCCTCGAACTTCTTTGATGCTGGCTGTTGTCCTGAGGGATTCGTACGCCCAGCACCTGGTTAGGCATGGCGTTAACCCGTCTTTGGGTTCGCCGGTTTAAACGTCCACCATGCTGCTTCCCAGGGCTTTCGAAAAAAAATTCCTCCTTCATGTATTAAGTTTTAACTTACAATAAGTCCACAGTTCCTTTATTTTTTTGATTCATCAAAGAGTCCTTATTCATGGTTCATTGCATCCTTAGAGGGATTCTATTTTTACGTTAACTTAGGTTTTCGAATTTTAATAAATTTCAAAAGAATTAATATCCTTAACCTCTTTTTCATGGTTCAACTGCAACTTGAAGTTACAGTAATAATTTTGCATTTAAAGCACAGATCAAATACAGCAGTGATTTTACACATGAAAAAATATTTTATGCATTTTAAAATGATAATATAGTAAAAAAACTGGTTAGTTTGTCAAAATTATTAATAATAATGACTGACAAAGCAGGTTGATGAAGGATAATACTAGTCAAAATTATCAAGAGAAGTGATTGACAAAGCAAGAAGAATTAGGAAGATGAAGGTTAATTCCAGTCCAAATTATTAATCAAAATAATTGACAATGTAAATAGAATTAGGAAGATGAACGATAATACAACTCTAAATTATCAATTAAATTGATTGACAAAGCAAGTAGAATTACGAAGATGAACGATAATACTAATGAAAATTATAAAAATTAATGAAATAAATCCCAACAGAAACAATCTGGGCAATGAGGTGTTTCCTCTTTAAAAACGCTCTACGACAGCCCCCCCTCTACACAGTTCATCTTCGTTTGGCACAACAAATTTGGCGAACTAAGCAGACGGGCGATTACTGTAACGCATGCGCAGTATCTGTCTCTTTTGAGTGCCATCTTCTATTACTTATGTGGTATCGTTTTACTGATGATCGACAGTTTACGTTTCACGGTTTCTGCCTCCGCCAGTGGAATTTATTAGCAGAAAATAAAAGAAAAGAAAAGATAAAACTCTCATCAGACTTCACTGCTTAATTTCCCGCCAAACATTGACTTTCTTCTTCTTCTTCTTCTTCTTCTTCTTCTTCTTCTTCTTCTTCTTCTTCTTCTTCTTCTTCTTCTCCCTCCACCTGTCATGGAACACGTTTCCTCCATTTTCTTTCTCGTCCTTCTTCGTCCATATTCATCCAAGTCTTCACATTCTTGGCAAAGTTTTCTTCTTGCATCGCTGCTTTACAAATGGGAATGCAGCCGACTATTTACATCCACTTACAATATATATATATATATATATATATATATATATATATATATATATATATCAGGCAATTATCTATATCATTTGCTTCAAATCTATCTATCTATCTATTTTAGTCTGTACGTATGTAAATCTTCCCTCTGTATATAGATATAGGGAAGATAAACACAGACTGAGATAGGTAGATAGATTAAAAAAAAGATAGATAGATAAATAAATAAGGAGGTGCCCGTGGGGTAATGGTTATCGTCGTAAGAAATGAACACGGCGACACGAGTTCAAATCCTGGCCGAGACTGCATTTCACGTAGCACTAATACCCTTGGGAAAGGTATGAATCCAATTATTCTCCCTCCAGCTATGGGTAAATAGTAGGACAGACTGGTTCTTCAGCTTTGGTGAGGCAACTAGTCTAGGAGAAGGAAAACTCTGAATTCAAACCTGTTAAACTCCGCTTAAAAAATTGACCTTGTGTCATGTCCCGCCCAAGCGGAGGGGTTGGGTAAATATGGATAGATAAATAAATAGATAGATGGAGTAAATACGTCTAGCTTATGATCTCCCCAATGAAACTGTCGCAGCCATAATGATGCTCAATAGAAACATAAAAATCAAGGTTCATCCTCTGGATGGAGACATCGACTTCATAGTTGCTGGTACTCTGCAAAGGGATACATTAGTCCCATTTATTTGTCGCTGCCTCCCACCAGACACGACTTGACACAAGGTCAAAAGCCCGAAGGCCGATTAAAGTGGGGATAAAGGGGAGGGGAGGTCGGTAACGAGCCGAGACTCGAACCCTGCTGGTCAGTTCTGCTCATCGGCTCACTGCTCATAGTGCAATGTGAGCCTGATGAGGCAAACAGTTTCACAAACGCAAATGTGGGTCCGGGCACGTATGCCAGTTTACGGCTTAAACTAGACGCTTGGTCTAGTGCCGTACATGGGTGACAAAGGAGACTAAAGTGCAGCTCGCCCACCCGAAGGTAGCCTAGTCGAAACTAGGTGCCTAATAAAAGGCCCCAAGTCAGGCCATTGTTCCTTTTGCAGAGCCACGCTCCGGACCGAAGTCCAGAACAGGCTCCAGGGTGTCCGCAACCCCATATCTATTCATAATCTGTCTTGACTAGGTACTTTGGACATCACCAGATAAGCGGATAATACCCCGCAGAAACTATTACGGACGTAGTCTATGCAGGTAACATAGCGCTTCTTATAAATACACCAACCCAAGCCGAAACCCAGTTGCAGAGCCTGGAGCAGGCAATAGGTGGCATATGCTTCCATATGAATACAGACAAAAAGGAATACATACGAGGTGCATACAATAAGTTTCTAGACTTTTTTCGTTGGAGCACTTTTATTGATAGTACACACATGAAACTCTACTCCCCTTCGAAGTAATCTCCTGCGGCTGCAATGCACTTGTTGTACCGTTCCAACAACTTCTGGGAGGCCCCATGGAAGTCCTCTTGTGTGAGTGTGTCAATGACCTTCGTCACAGCCTCTTTCATCTCCTCAATTGTCTCATAACGACAGCCTCTGAACTTAGGGAATAACCAAAAGTCACAGGGAGCAACGTCTGGACTATAGGGAGGCTGAGGAACTGTCTTGATGCCCATCTTAGTCAAATAGTCTGTGACAAGGATGGAGTAGTGGACTAGTGCATTGTCCTTGTGGAAATGCCACTGACCAGATTTGAAGAGTGCTGGCCTCTTCCGACGGAATATCTTCCTGAACTCCCTTAAAACCTCAACATAGTAACCCTAACCCTAACCCTTTGGCCAATCAACTCTGGTGTTCAGAGTTTCTTACTCCTCCCTCACATCTCATCATCCCTCACAGACGTCGTACCTTCCTTGAATCTATCATGCCACTCAAAAACTGATGCTTGATTCATGCAAGATTGTCGAAAAGCAATCTGCAGCATTCCATACGTTTCTGTGGCATTTTTCCAAGTTTAAAACAATTTTATTGCATATCGTTCTTCTAATGTGTCAGATTGCATTTTTGAAATTCACCAGCAGTGACAATTAGGCTTTGGTAGGGTGTATTCCAATTCCTGCTGTAGCTGTTCCTTTGAACCTGAAATCATAAAAATTGGTCAGTCATCTCATAAGATGTATAGCAATAACGTACTGAATTTTGAAGTGTCAACGACAATTTTAAATGCCCATATGAAAAAAGTCTTGAAACATATTGAATGCACCTCGTAAGTTTCAATCAAGAAAGAGCCATCTCCTCACTAAATGGGAGTTCTCGGATATTGGAGGTTAAGTTCACGTACCTCGATATCAGTATTTCATCTCCTTAAAATAATATCAATATGCTGCTAGCTTCGGCATGGACTGCTATCGATAGGCTATCGATAGGCTTTCAATTGCACAAGAATGCTACGAGCAATGTTGAACAAATCCTGGAAGCAACATGTCACAAAGCAGCAGCTGTACGGCCACCAATCTTCCATCTCTAAAACCATCCAAATAAGACGGACAAGACATGCGGGACGCTGCTGGAAAAACAAGGACAAAATTATAATTGACGTTCTTCTATGAACCCCTTCATAAGGACGAGCAAGAGTCGGACAACCGACTAGAATTTATTTACAACCGTTTTGCATGGACATAGGATGAAGTCTGGAAAACCCGCCGGAATCGATGGATGATAGAGACGATTGGTGTGTGTGATAGAGAGAGAGAGAGAGAGATTCATGGAAATCTATGCTAGTAATGCTACTTGATGATGTATGTATATATGTCTGTCTGTATATATAAATGTATATATATATATATATATAGTAACCCGGATATAAGAGACCCGGATATACGATACCCGTATATGAGAGAAATTTTATCTGGTCCCAAATTAGAGCCTGTGGTACCAAGTAGATATAAGAGATATAAGATGAACCCGAATATAAGAGACTTGTAATATCCCGAAAACTCTCTTATATACGGGTTACACAATATATATATATATATATTGATCTGTCTATCCTTGTATGTTTATATCTACCTTATTCTGTAATTATCTATCTCATTTTTTCGTGATTTAACCAATCGTTGGTTGGTTGGTTGTTTGGGTTCAATGGCATATCAACCTTTGTAGGTTATTTAAAGCCAAATCCATTTTTATGAAAATAGTTCTATTTCAAACAATTCACTTTAGCATAATTATGCAGTTTAGTTGTAAAAAACATTTCTACTTTGAGCTATTCAGTTTAGTCAAGCAGTTCTACAGTTAAATGTCAAGTAATGCTGGAGATTTGGGGAATGTGGAGTACTCCTTCATTGCCATTGCTCCCAGGTTTACTTTGGCCCTGAGTGGTAGCCCCTGATCGGGTCCTATCTATGGGTTAAATAGATCTAAACTGCGTAATTATACCAAACTGAACAGTTAGAAATAGAACTGTTTTGACATTTAAACTGAGTAAATAAATGACTGATGTTTAATTGATGTGTTAATAATGCATTGCAATAATTGAACCCATTTAACTTTGTTAACTAAACTGAATTGCTTGAAATAAAAATGTTTTTGACATTTAAACAGTACTTATGCTAAACTGAATTGTTTGAAATAGAATTTTTTATACTTATAAAAAATGGATTTGGCATTAAATAACCAACCATGGTTGATATGCCATAAACCCCAACTAAACCAAATCATATATATTTAATATATATGTATAAAGAGGATTTGGCATTAAATAACCTATAATGGTTTATATGCCATAAAACCAAACCAAATCAATCCAAACAAAACGAGTGGCGTAGTGACAACATGCTGGACCCATGAAAAAGGCATGAACCCTCTTATTCCTTCAAGCTATGGGTTAAATAGTACCACAGCTATTTATCTTCAAGGTTAGCTTTGACAGTAAACAACCTCCGAAGGTTGATATGCCATTAAAATAAAGAAACTTTAGCCTTGCTAAGGCAATCAGTCTAGGAGTGGAATTATTAAGAGTAAACTTAAAAAAAACGGTTTGGGTCGGGGTGTGGGGTAGCTATAATGAAGTCGCTACCCAAGGCATATTTTGTTTGTGTGTTCATTTATTGTTTTTTTTTTTTTTTTGTTGAGTGTTTATTTTAAGTAAATCTTTGTCTCATGCCGATGTTTTTTTTTTCTTCTTCTTGCAGGTAAGTCGAAACCTTCCGGTGTTTGTTTTGTCTTTGAAAGAAATTGTTCTCTTGAGAATTATCACGATGGTTTCCTGCAGAGAATAACAGCAACCAACGGAAACGGTAAAATAAAAATATACCTTTAAAAACACACAACAAAAGGTGAAAACAAGGGCAGGTAACTTTTTCTGCTTTCATTGACAAGAGCCAGAAGGAACATTAGAATTTACAACCGATGGTCGTCACTTTTGTCGTCTTTTATTTCAAGTACCAATTCACCACCTTAAAAAACTTAACGTAGTTTCAGCGAAAAAGTAAAAGTTGGCGACCTTAGTCGTGAGTGACCCAAAGGTTCTCTTTTTAACAGCTGCTATACCGAGGTGTAGGGGAGGGCGCTACTCCAAACACTGGATTGCTCCACTTTACCCTTGATCTTATAAAGCTGAGTGTTAAGCGAGGCAACATCAAGTACCATTTTTTGAGACTTTGGTATGACTCGATCTAGGATTGAATTCCAGTTCCCCAGATCATTTGCCAACACTACTCATTAGGCTAATGGCTTATTTTGATCACTTACCAGTTCTTTATTCTGTGAGAAAGTTTAGAAGCTTTGAGGTCTAGTATAATATCATCATCATCATCTTATCGTGCCATCAGCACGGATATACCTGAACCTCTCATACCACCTCTCCCAATCGTTCATCGGTTTCGGCAGGTCCTCAGGGCTACACCTCGTATCCTCACAGAGCTGCTATAAGTAGGTTCGAGCTGGTCGCCCAGCTTTTGATCGTCATGTGTAGGGGTCCATAGGAGTACATCACTAATGAGCTCTTCTCCACTTCTCCAACAGTGTCCTGCATGTCTGGTTCGTCTAATTTGGATAGTTTTCGTGATGGGTGGTACGTGGCCGTACAGCTGCTGCTTTTTGGGGTGCTGCTTCCAGGACCTGTTCAATATTGGTGGCAGCATTCTTGTGTAGTTACCGTCAAGCCTTTTCTCCAGCCTTTTAGTTAGCGTCTATGTAGTGCATCCATATAGCAGTATCGACACGATCGCTGCCATTCCGTAAAATAACGAGCCTTTCAATATTTATATTTACCTCCCCCCCCCAAAGAAAAGGTAGCGCTGAGGCATGACAATAATGATATGACAAACGTAAAAATGATATCAATGA
>CAUZXS010006325.1:102500-107500 GCA_963585895.1 Sepioteuthis lessoniana
GATACAGTAATACTTTTATTAAATTAAATTCAAAATTTAAAATTTGAAATTTAAATTCAAAATCTATATTCGTGCCGGTTTTTGTTTTATTCTTAAAGAAATTATTGCTCTGTAAATTCAGTTACATTGAGCTCTTTACCAGGAAAATTTAAATGTTCACTGTTGAATGTCTTTTTGTCCTGATGAAATTACTCCCAACTCCGGTTTAACTGGACCGAATAATACTTATATATATATATATATATATATATATATATATATATATATATATATATAATTGCAGAAATGATATGTATGTATACATATATATATATATATATATATATATATATATATAAGTATTTTGTAATCACATCAGAATTAAAGAATACCTCAAAATACGTGCATCCACATTCTATAAACATTTAATTAAATGTAAAAATAATGATAATAATTTTTCCATTGAAATAGAAGCAATAGTTGTTAAAGTTATTCTATCGATAATAACAGTTTGTACAACACGCAATGGAAAACGGTTGTCGCAAAGAGACTCAGAATTGACTACCCCGGATAAATCAATAAAAACTTTATAACAAGAAATATCAAAGACCACTTGGGGGTAAAAATAGGCAAAATAGACCCACACTGAAAAAGAAAAAGGTTGGAGTGAAATTTTATAAACCCATAAAAAAACTGAAAAACATTCTAATAGTCTCATTGTGTACCACATTTACATGGCCTTGTGCCACACATGTTCTCTGACGAAAGCAACAAGCTAGAATCATACATAAACAGATAATTCTTAAAAATACAAATCTCTTCGAGGATTTGTTCATTTATATATATATATATATATATATATATATATATATATACATATATATATACATATATATATATATATATATATATGTACAGATACAATTTGTAAGCGCTGATTATGAGCTCCCTTCAGACGGAAGCGGTTACAGTTGATGCTTACAAATTACAAATTGACGAAAGATAATTACTATTTTCCCAAACATTTGATGATCGGTTCACGGTTCACATCTTCAACTTTCATTAATCGAACGAGGAGAGATATATATCAGAGACAACTCATGAACCTTTGGTGGGAGGATCCCCAGATAAAGTCCCTGTTGAGTCACTTTTCTTTCATGTTAGTAAGAAGTTCTGTCCAACAAAAAGAATTACGTTGTGTTGACGTTTGTTCATGACGAAAAATCTTGGAGCAAATCCTAGCAACAAATATAAAAAAAATAATTATCAGGTGCTGTCTGTATATGACTTGCAAAAGTACCTTGTGATGCCAGGAAAAAGATAGACTATATATATATATATATATATATGTGTGTGTGTGTGTGTGTGAGTTTGGTAAGGTTTTATTGATATCAATCATGGTAGGTTATTTAATGCCAAACCCTCTTTGTACATACATAAAAGGTATATAGGATTTGGTTGGGTTGGTTTTTATGGCATATCAACGATTGTAGGTCATTCAATGCCAAATCCTCTTTATACATATATATTAAATATATAGGATTTGGTTTGGTTGGGTTTTATGGCATGTCAACAATTGTAGTATATTCAATGCCAAATCCTTTTCATACATCTATATCAAATATATATAATTTGGTTTGGTTGAGTTTTATGATATATGAACCATTGTAGGTTATTTAATGCCAAAACCTTTATATATATATATATATATATATATATATATATATATATATATATATATATATATATATCGGTTTGATTGGGTTTTATGACATATCAACAATTGTATGTTATTTAATGTCAAATCCTCTTTATACAAATATATTAAATATATATATGGTTTGGTTGGGTTTTATGGCATGTCAACCCTTGTAAGTTATTTAATGCCAAATCCTCTTCATACATATATATTAAATATATGTGATTTGGTTTGGTTGGGTTTGATGGCATATCAACCATTGTAGGTTATCTAATGCCAAATCCTCTTTATACATATTAAATATATATGATATGGTTTGGTTGGGTTTCATGCCATATCAACCATTGTAGGTTATTTAATGGCAAATTCTCTTCATACGTATATATTAAGTACATATGATTTGGTTTCGTTGGGTTTTATGGCATATCAACCATTGAAGGTTATTTAATGACAAATCCTCTTTATACATATGTATTAAATATATGTGATTTAGTTTCGCTGGGTTTTAAGGCATATCAACCCTTGTAAGTTATTTAATGCCAAATCTTCTCTATGGATATGATTCATAAATGCATTGTTAGTAGAAAACATTTTTAAACGTACCAGAACTCATTTGTTTGGACACAGTTAAATTGTTATACATATGATTATAAGTCAGTAATTTGTTGGCAATGTTATTTTTAAATGAGTCAGAGCTGATTTATTTGAGCACAAATGATTCGGGAGACCTGGGTTCAATCCTAGGTCGCGTCATACCAAAGATTTTAAAAATGGTACTTGGTACCTCCTTGCTTAACACTCAGCAATATAAGGGACGTATCGAGTGTAAAGTGGAGCAATCCAGGGAAAGGAGTAGCGACTTCCCCTACACCTCGATGTAGTAGCTATTGAAAAAGGAGCCTTCTGGTCGCCCTCGACTAAAGGGAGACAAGTTTACTTAAAAAGATTCATTGTATAACTGCGGTCTATAATGATAATATGGCTTCTATTCAAAAAGAAAGATTCAAATTAGCATTTCATTTAAATTTCATCGTGACGTCAGGTGACGTTTCAAAATAAAAGATCCCGGATATATCCATGTAAGCTATTTCTTAATGGCATATCAGTCGTCGTGGGTAATTTAATGTAAGAACCATCCTCGTAGAAGAACAGTTGTTGAATTATTGAACCAGTAGCTGAAGAGGATACGGAAGTTTTAAGTTTCTGACGGGTATCTACTTGTAATCGTAATCACGAAACTGGATTTGTTCGTTGGTTTTATGGCATATCAACCTTTGAAGGTTATTTAATGCCAAATTCATTTTTATACAAATAAGCAGTTCTATTTCCATCAGTTCAGTTTAGCCTAAGTACACTGTTTAATTATCAGAAATTTTTCTTTTTCAAGCTATTCAGTTTCGTATAAGTATAGTTTTTGTTTACACACAGTTAAATGTCAAAGCAGTTCTATTTCAAACAATTCAGTTGAGTTCAAACTATCCAGTTTAGCATAAAAAAGGAATTAAAACAATTCAGTTTGGCATAAGCACGCAGTTTAAATGTCAAAACAGTTCAATGTCAAGCAATTTAATTTAGCATCAGTACACTGTTTAGTTCTATTTGACCCATAGATAGAACCCTGTGAGGTGCTACTACTCCGGGCAGGAGTGGATCTGGGAGCGATGGCAATGAAGAGGTACACTGCGTTCTCCAAAGCTCCAGCATTACTGAAACCTCCCCATCTGATTATTAAGTGTCACATCCAGGATACTCTTTGGAGGGTGAGTCTTACCCCTCTGCAGAGGTGCAGTTGGTGCCTTCTACAGCCCCCACCGACTGGGCTTCCGACAACGACAAAGTCCAACACATTAGCTAATACGTTACGACGTCTCCCCCAACCAAAATGGTGTCATATCTGGATTTTGGCAAGAGAGTGTATAAGTTAAAATTTCAGGATTTTTACATTTTTATCATTTACTGGCGACCATGTCGCCTTTCGTTGCGAGAGAGAAACGACTAAAGAATGTTACATGCCGCCTTGAATAAAGCAGCGCCACACAAAACAGAAGTTGTTAGGCTGCTTACCTCCCATCTCACAAACTTAAAAAAAACCCAACAGGACCTGCCCAGCATTTCTGGAGAAGTAAGGACGAACTCTTTTATGGAATTCTTTTAGAAGCCTTGCAGTCTACTAAGCTTTCTTTCTTTCTTTCTTTCTGAAACTTTCCTCTCTACTGAGGTTTCTTTCTTTCTTTCTTTCTTTCTTTCTTTCTTTCAGAAGCCTTGCGATAAATTGGGGTTTCTTTCTTTCTTGCTTGCTTTCTTTCTTTCTTTCTTTTATTTCAAAATGTTTTTCATTCTTTCTTCTTCATGTTATGCAAGTCGTTCTTTCTTTCTTTTTTTTTCTTTCTTTCTTTTATTTCAAAATGTTTTTCATTCTTTCTTCTTCATGTTATGCAAGTTGTTCTTTCTTTGATTTTTTTTTCTTTCTTTCTTTTATTTCAAAATGTTTTTCATTCTTTTTTCTTCATGTTATGCAAGTCGTTCTTTCTTTCTTTCTTTCTTTCTTTCTTTCTTTCTTTCTTTCTTTTATTTCAAAATGTTTTTCATTCTTTCTTCTTCATGTTATGCAAGTCGTTCTTTCTTTCTTTTTTTCTTTCTTTCTTTTATTTCAAAATGTTTTTCATTCTTTCTTCTTCATGTTATGCAAATCGTTCTTTCTTTCTTTCTTTCTTTTATTTCAAAATATTTTTCATTCTTTCTTCTTCATGTTATGCTAATCGTTCTTTCTTTCTTTCTTTCTTTCTTTCTTTTTTTCTTTCTTTCTTTCTTTCTTTTCAATCAGTCTGTTATTCTCTTATTTCTACCTGGCATTCTTTCTTTTTTACACCTTCTTTGTAACTGTATTTACTTCTTTCTCCCATATCTGATGCCATTTCTCTCTGCAATCACCTTGCGTGTCTGTTCCAAATTTCTGTTTTTCACTTAAGCCAAACCTGCATTCATATTTCTAAAAAACTTTTTCCAAATATGTTATAAAAAAACAAACAAAAAACCCCCACTAACATAAATGGTTCTTTACCCACAATCTGACAACATTCCAGACATTGGACGACCCCACATCTAAAAAAAATATCACGCAACCTGAACCGACTCACTCACACACACATATATATAATACCGATATATATATATCATATATAAACATATGTATTCTTTAATGTATACATCTGAGCATTTATATATATATATATATAGAGAGAGAGAGATAAATTCGCAATATCTCTTTTTTACACAGAAGAATATAATAACATAGAGATTAAGAGTGGGAGAGCACTCTCTC